>VYZX01027623.1:0-43939 GCA_013401335.1 Brachypteracias leptosomus | reverse complement strand
TTCCCCCCCCCCCCCCCCCATTTTCTCTTGCTGTTGCTTTTTAATGAATCGTTCTTCTAACCTACTTTAAATCAAGCATCTAGCATGCTAGATGTTTTGTGGATGAATCATACTGTGCAATGCACTTCTGCATATCTGCTGTGCAAGTACATTGTCAGCTTGTGTTTGATAACCTACCACCAAACAAGGCTTTTTTTTCTTGGCAGCTTGGGATACTAGCATCATTCTCCAAGGGAGAATAATGCAACCACTGTTAATAAATCAACCTGGGTCTGAGGTTGCTTCACTGCTTTCACTGCCTCCCTGATTACCGTTATTCTCAGAGGTATAAATTAAAGAGGAAAATATATAATCTGGGAAGCTTTCCAGCGTCATCTTTGAAAATGTGAGCTCAGTGCTTTGCTGAGATGTCTTTGGTGGAGGAATGCTAATAGCAATGCTGAGGGTGTGCTCTGATTGTACCCAAAAGAGGAGGAAGACACAGAACAGCTTCGCTTCCTTTTCCTTTGTCATCAAGATAATTTCTGATGTGATCTGCACAGGATGAATCTCAAACTGTTTCTCCACAGTTCTGTCAACTGGTCCCAGAAGTGCAGCTCCAGTTGCTCCCTTTCCTACTACTTGTTCTCTTAGCCTGACATCTGCATAAAATATGTTACATGTTTTCCCGTCTCAGCCTGCAGATAATTGCCTGCAGCTGTCAGCAGCGAGTGGACACGGTCCCTCTGCTGCATTGCTCAAAGCCTGAGCTTCAGCAGTAAGGATTTGAGGAATTTCTTCTGACTGTTCCTACAAGGTGTCGTCACAGCTGGGTGGTAACTCCTGACACCTCCCTCCCCACTAAGGGAAGAAAAATGTGCTGCAGAATGTGCTGATTTGCAAAAAAAAAAAAAAAAATTTCACAAGGAGGGTTTGATTTTAGCAAAGTTCCAGCTGTGCTAAAGAAGCAGAAAAGGGATTTTTCAGTGTATCAGCAACATCTTGGAAATTGAAATGCCACATCCTCCAGCACTTTTTTAGGAGTCAGTTTTCCCCTTCCCCTGCCCATAACCCGCTTGGGTCCTTGGGATTTACTGGAAGCAGGAGTTTAGCAAGACTGTAGTCACTGGAGCTGTGCTTTAAAACATCTCTGTGTTCCTATTTGCTTTCTCTTGGCCAGCTCTCTGCCAACAGCATCCTGTGCTTTCCAAGAGACAGTGAAAAGCACAGAATGCAAGACTAAGCTGGTGTTCCTCAGGTTGCATTTTGGGAAGGTCTAAGGGAGTACATACCTTTATTACTGTTTTGCTGATGGGACAGTGGTGCACAGGTGACTACAAATAGTCCCCAGCAGCTGCATTTGAACCAGATCTGAGTCTGCTGAGGCCCAGGCAGCTCCAAAGAGGTCTCATCTTCAATCATCAGTGACTCAGATTGTGGGGTCTCTCAGGCTGAGACTCCAAAAAGTCATTCCTCTCTCCTGAAAAATTTAGGGCAGCTATTTTTACTTAGGTGCATGAAGAGAGGTTGGTTTTCTTCTGCCTGTTTTTAACTTTTAAATTCACCTTAAGGATCCTCAATTATGTTTTGCAAAGGCATTCACCCTTCCAGCCAAACAACAGAGAGGGAGTATCATGTATTACTTGCCATCTCTACTGACATTATTAAATTTGCTAAAGCGACGTGTTTCAACATTTCCAAACCTTTTTCCTGTGGAGCTTTCTCTTCCATAGAAAGGTTTTCTGTTTCCCCTTGATTTGAGATGAAAAGAAAATTGAAAATAATATGAAATTTTCCCACAGGACAGAATTTCCTTTGCAATAACTCCACTTCCAGCTAATGTCAGGAAAAGCCCAGCCAGCGCCACAGTCAGTATGTTTAATTTCAGCCCTGCTTTTATGACTTGTTCTTTGCTGTTGCTGTCTGAAGAGCAACAACATCAACACACTCTCTTCTCAGCTTGAAAATACCCATTAAATTCAAGAGCTAGTGCACTAACAAGTAGGATTACTTAGCACTCACAGAGAACTGAAGTCCCACTCCTGTTCTCTGGTGAAAATGAAGTTGCCTCTTGGGCCAGCCCACCTAAATGCTGCTGAACTGTAATACCAGTCAGGTTCTTCTCTCTCTATGGCACATGACTTTGCCACCACTGTGGTGGAGAAGGGACGAAGCCAATAGTGTTCTCCAACCTAGCAGCTGCCCAGCATCCTTGGATTCAAATAGTTACATAGTGCTCCCTCCCTTCTGGTGCTGAGAAACCAAGGAAAGCCAGTGAAGATGGCAAATCTTACTCTTGCTTGTTAGGATCTATAAAATGTCCTGGTTTGATCTAGAATAGAATTAATTCTGTTCAGTGATTTTACTTTTCATCTCTAACTACCTCCACTTTCTGGAGTTAATGGCAGATTTTCACAGGCAGTCTCTGCTCCCAGCAGTAATAGGGCTCCATATTTAGAGTTACTACCAAGGGTTGGTGTGTGCAGAAAGGCTCTTGCTTGTACTTGCTCCTGTGCAGACCAAGGTCACTGCTCAATCTTGTGCACTACGTTGGGGGTGCAGAAAGTAAAAAGCTGCATCCGTGGGGAGGAGTGGCCAGGACAGGGGACCCTAAACTGACCAACGAGGGATTCCACCCCATGTATGGCATGTTTGGTATAAAGCTGAGTGATCATGAGGGTCAAGCTTCTCTTCTTCAATGGCTGGCATCTGAGGGGGGCTCTGTCTGTTCTGCCCTGGATCCCAATCTGTGCGTTCCTGAATCCAGTTCCCATCTGACACTAACTCCAGTCTGGGACTTCCCCAGTGCCTGCTCCTCAGCACCAGTGGTGACAGTGATGTAATTGTGATCAGGGGGTTGGGTTCAATATTGGCTTTGTATATATTTCATTTTAGTAGTAGTATTATTGTTTTCATTAAAGCTGGTTTAGTTTTCTTTTCCAATCCATACATCTCTCTCCCCTATTCCCTTTNAAAAAAAAAAAAATTTCACAAGGAGGGTTTGATTTTAGCAAAGTTCCAGCTGTGCTAAAGAAGCAGAAAAGGGATTTTTCAGTGTATCAGCAACATCTTGGAAATTGAAATGCCACATCCTCCAGCACTTTTTTAGGAGTCAGTTTTCCCCTTCCCCTGCCCATAACCCGCTTGGGTCCTTGGGATTTACTGGAAGCAGGAGTTTAGCAAGACTGTAGTCACTGGAGCTGTGCTTTAAAACATCTCTGTGTTCCTATTTGCTTTCTCTTGGCCAGCTCTCTGCCAACAGCATCCTGTGCTTTCCAAGAGACAGTGAAAAGCACAGAATGCAAGACTAAGCTGGTGTTCCTCAGGTTGCATTTTGGGAAGGTCTAAGGGAGTACATACCTTTATTACTGTTTTGCTGATGGGACAGTGGTGCACAGGTGACTACAAATAGTCCCCAGCAGCTGCATTTGAACCAGATCTGAGTCTGCTGAGGCCCAGGCAGCTCCAAAGAGGTCTCATCTTCAATCATCAGTGACTCAGATTGTGGGGTCTCTCAGGCTGAGACTCCAAAAAGTCATTCCTCTCTCCTGAAAAATTTAGGGCAGCTATTTTTACTTAGGTGCATGAAGAGAGGTTGGTTTTCTTCTGCCTGTTTTTAACTTTTAAATTCACCTTAAGGATCCTCAATTATGTTTTGCAAAGGCATTCACCCTTCCAGCCAAACAACAGAGAGGGAGTATCATGTATTACTTGCCATCTCTACTGACATTATTAAATTTGCTAAAGCGACGTGTTTCAACATTTCCAAACCTTTTTCCTGTGGAGCTTTCTCTTCCATAGAAAGGTTTTCTGTTTCCCCTTGATTTGAGATGAAAAGAAAATTGAAAATAATATGAAATTTTCCCACAGGACAGAATTTCCTTTGCAATAACTCCACTTCCAGCTAATGTCAGGAAAAGCCCAGCCAGCGCCACAGTCAGTATGTTTAATTTCAGCCCTGCTTTTATGACTTGTTCTTTGCTGTTGCTGTCTGAAGAGCAACAACATCAACACACTCTCTTCTCAGCTTGAAAATACCCATTAAATTCAAGAGCTAGTGCACTAACAAGTAGGATTACTTAGCACTCACAGAGAACTGAAGTCCCACTCCTGTTCTCTGGTGAAAATGAAGTTGCCTCTTGGGCCAGCCCACCTAAATGCTGCTGAACTGTAATACCAGTCAGGTTCTTCTCTCTCTATGGCACATGACTTTGCCACCACTGTGGTGGAGAAGGGACGAAGCCAATAGTGTTCTCCAACCTAGCAGCTGCCCAGCATCCTTGGATTCAAATAGTTACATAGTGCTCCCTCCCTTCTGGTGCTGAGAAACCAAGGAAAGCCAGTGAAGATGGCAAATCTTACTCTTGCTTGTTAGGATCTATAAAATGTCCTGGTTTGATCTAGAATAGAATTAATTCTGTTCAGTGATTTTACTTTTCATCTCTAACTACCTCCACTTTCTGGAGTTAATGGCAGATTTTCACAGGCAGTCTCTGCTCCCAGCAGTAATAGGGCTCCATATTTAGAGTTACTACCAAGGGTTGGTGTGTGCAGAAAGGCTCTTGCTTGTACTTGCTCCTGTGCAGACCAAGGTCACTGCTCAATCTTGTGCACTACGTTGGGGGTGCAGAAAGTAAAAAGCTGCATCCGTGGGGAGGAGTGGCCAGGACAGGGGACCCTAAACTGACCAACGAGGGATTCCACCCCATGTATGGCATGTTTGGTATAAAGCTGAGTGATCATGAGGGTCAAGCTTCTCTTCTTCAATGGCTGGCATCTGAGGGGGGCTCTGTCTGTTCTGCCCTGGATCCCAATCTGTGCGTTCCTGAATCCAGTTCCCATCTGACACTAACTCCAGTCTGGGACTTCCCCAGTGCCTGCTCCTCAGCACCAGTGGTGACAGTGATGTAATTGTGATCAGGGGGTTGGGTTCAATATTGGCTTTGTATATATTTCATTTTAGTAGTAGTATTATTGTTTTCATTAAAGCTGGTTTAGTTTTCTTTTCCAATCCATACATCTCTCTCCCCTATTCCCTTTCTCTTCCCCTTTGGGAAGTGAGAGAGGTTAATAGAGAGCATCTGTCATTTGTCTAGTGGCCAGCCCAGCTCTAGCCCCTGACAATAAGACAACTTTTTAAAAAGCCCTCCCCTTCTCACTCCGTGTGAGCAGGAGAGCAATGCAGGCTTCTCCATGAGTGGGAAGTGAAGTTTTTAGAATCTCCAAGTTCCCTTTCCCCAGCCTGCACTTGGAGCTGCAATGACAACCCCTTTCCTCAGCCTTGCTGTGCTCTGTGTTTTAACCAGCATTTTAGAAAAACAATGTGCTGTTGCAGAAGTTCTCAACCAATTTTAGACCCATTTAGCTGGATGGTGGTAACTGCCAGAGCTTCCCAGGAGCCCTCTGCTCCTGCCTGCACCCAGCACCAGGTGCCCCAGGCTTTTGTAGCTTTCAGAAATGAAAATGCTTGATGTGAGCAATCACCATGTTGCCTGTGGTGTTGCTCACTCAGGTTTGTGGTCACAACTGCTCTGCTGTGCCAGTTTTCTGAGAAGATGTGTTAGAGGAGCTGGTTTCCAACCTCGTCTGACTGAAAGTTGAGAGGGAAAGGGGTGTTTGCTCCTGGTGCTTGGTGCAAACAGCCACAAAAAATGAGCTACACTGCAAGTCAATAGATCAAAGGATAAAACTGTTTAAATTGGGTGGGAGCAGCCAGGCTGGGGAGAAGAGGAAAATGCATAGCAAGAAAAAGAAATCCAAACTACTCTCAAAAGTTCGAATTTCTCGAGTGATGGATTTCTCATCAGTTTCTGGAGGGGTTAAGGTAATGTGATGCTTGTAGTGGTAGGGGGTTAAGCTCAGAAACTCAGCGGGTGCCTTCTGGTCCACTTCTGTGTTCATGACCTCTGGAGGCACTTTCCTAGCAAAACCATCTCCCCTCCCTTGTTTTAGTTGGAGCTATTAACATATTTTCTCTTTAAGAGAAGCTTTTGAATACCTTTTACTTTTTCAATTATTTTGCTCAACTGGAAGGGCATAAAATCCCCATTCTCCAAGACAGAGACAAATTTGTTCAACCTTTCACCATGCAAGTATTACCTGGAGGGGTGTTGTGCCACAGCAGGACCCGGTGTGCTGGCTTCACCCTCCAGACCCTTGGAGACTGGCTGACCTCTCCCAGCTCCTACATCTTGCACTGTGAAACTTCAAGGAAGACCATGAAAACTCAGAATGGTCTTGATCACCTGTATAAATGGTCTGAATAGAAAGGAAGGTGTTCAGCAAGGACAGGGCATCTCAGCAGGAAGAGACAACTTCATAAACACAGGTTGGGAAGCCACAGATGAGTCCATCAGACAAGGGCTGGGTTGTTGAGGGTCAAAAACCAAGTGCAAGCCACCGTGGGCTGCAAAGCTTGTGCTGTTTTGCTGTTGCTAAACAGCAGATGCCACACTGAGATATGGTGATGTGGGTTTTCCGTGCATGATGCAGCAAAGGGCCTGGGGAGGAGTGTGGTGTCCAGTCTGGAGCACACTACTTTAGGAACAGGGCAGAAAGTCCAGAGGAGAGCAACCAAGGTGATCAGATGTCTGGAAACATGACCTAGGAAGGAAGATTGAAAGAATGGGGTTTAAGCTAAGGGAGAGAATTGCCAGGGGTGAAAACAAGAGCAGTCTTTAAATACATGAAAGCCCAAACAAAGAGTCTCTGAATAAATCTGATCTCCAGGTCCATGTTGGGCAAGAATGGATGTGGAGCTGCAACATAAGAGATTCAGATTAGTCATTTGGAAAAAACCTTCAGAGAATATAGATGTGTAGGGTAGAGAGTGTGCAGAGGGACATTGCCCAGATGAAGTGGGAAGTGGTACTGCTGCCTGGAGCCAGTGTTGGAGGTAGGTGATGTCTTTCAGGCCTTTGTGAATAAAATAGCTTTTTGTTTGTTCTGCAGGAAAGGCCCTGCCTGCCTTGGGGGGTTGTGAATTGACTCCTGCAGACAAACCTAAACCTGCATTCAATGACTGAAGTTGGACAAACAGAGCAATCTTCAGCCTGAAAGAGTCATAACAAGGATTTTTAATAAATGCAGGCTTGGCAGGGAGAAATTACAGAAGATGAAGTGTGCAGTGATATTTGGAGATGGAGAGCATAGTGCCTGCATTCAAGGAATTAGGAAAGGGGAAAAGATACAGCAAGCACAGGCTTATTAATTTGATCTAGTTAGTTTTGTTGAGAGTAAAAGGAAAAGGTTGTGGAGTGTCCTTCCCTGGAGATTTTCAAAAACTGTCTGGACACAATCCTGTGCAACTTGCTCAAGGTGGACCTGGTTTGGCAGGGGAATTGGACTAGATGATCTCCAGAGGTCTCTTCCAACTCCTACCAGGCTGTGATTCTGTGAAAATGGGAAAAATGCATCATTGATTTATAAATGTGGACTGTGAAGACAAACCTGGTCATTTCCTCCAGGAAGATATTGATTTCTGTTTTCTGACTGGATTCCAGTGAAGTGTAAAACACTTCATGGAAAATTGCTGGCTGAGCTGGA
This sequence comes from Brachypteracias leptosomus, assembly GCA_013401335.1. Classification (NCBI taxonomy): domain Eukaryota; kingdom Metazoa; phylum Chordata; class Aves; order Coraciiformes; family Brachypteraciidae; genus Brachypteracias; species Brachypteracias leptosomus. The sequence continues at coordinate 36,415 of VYZX01027623.1, read as the reverse complement.
GAGGATGGAGGGCGACACAGCCATGGCATGACCCTGTTACCCAAAGAGCAAACAGTTTATTCTGAAAGGAAAACAGGCTGCGTGGGAGCTGCTGGTGGGGCCCATCTTATTAAATACCTTTGTAAAATGTTTGGTACCAAAAGCCAGAGCAGACTGGGAGTTTGCTGGGAGTCAGGGGCAGAGGGGACTGGGGAAGCTGGGTGAGCAAGGCAGTTGTGAGCTGTAGAAATACACCCTGCAAGGGTGAAAAGAGCTGTGGTTGTGGAGCTGTGTCCTCTCTAGAATGAGGCTGCAAGGCTGTTGTACAAGTGCTGGTTCAGCTTCTGCTTTGGCCTTGGGATCACCACGGTCATACTGCTCAACCAGTAACTGCACTGGTTATGTACAGGGTCACTACTGCCCTCTGAGGAAATGGTGAAAGCAATAAGAATGATGTCAGAGGAAAAAAAAAAGAAATCTTAAATACTTGACACTTGGTTTCAATATATGCCAAAACAAAAATACATTTTCTTGGAAACAGTTTTAATTCAATTAAAAAAAAAAAAAGAAAAGAAAAACATCAAATTTTACTGAAATGGCTTTCCCCAGCCAATTCTTTTAGCTGAGATTTTCTGTCCTGCTCAAAGGATGAGGAAATAATCAAGGAAAATAGTTTTGAGAAATGTGGCACCTCTTCCCAGCTGTGTTAATACCCGTGAGCAAACAGCGTTTCCTCGGAGCCAGAGTCGGAAATGATTCCCTTCATTCTATGGATGAATGTTTGAAATGTGAGCTGTGCTGCTTAATTGGAGCCTCTTAGATGAGTCACATGATTATTTAATGAGGATCCTTGATTGGAGGAAGGAGCAAACACATCTTCTATACATACTTGATTGTGCCAATTCGAGCACACACTTTCTCTTGCTGACATATTTGTCATTGGCCTTGGCAAACATTCCTTTGCCAAAAAAAATCATTTCTCAAGCATTGATGGAAAGTGATACATGGATTTAGCTAATAGAAAATCATACAATAGCCACTGAAAAATATTTGTAGCATCCCCTCTGTACCAAAATTAAGAAAATAAGATTCACTTGTGAGATACATTTGGGTGGCATCATTCTACATGTCCAGCTGTGGAAATTGTATTAGGTGAAATTAGAACCAGCTTCAGGAAAGGCTGATTCATTTGCTTTCTCAGCTCTGCTGTAAGTTGGAGGCTTGGGGTTTTTTGTGTTTCTTGTACATTTGTTATTCTCACCTCAGAACAAGAGTGGGTGTTGCAGCTCCAATGCCACATCTTCTGCTGGTCTCTGGGTCTCATCCTACATGCAGCATTAATGGGCAATCACAAGGTCCTCAGAAGATCAGGAGAGGAGACTGGTCCTGTTACCATTTGTGGTCCACTGCTCGTTGCAATAATTTTTCATAAAAGTTTGTTTATTAAGTTTGAGAAAAAAAAGACTTTATCTTGCCTGATAATGCTCACTAAAGGATTCAGCTATGACAGAGTTCAGAAGAGCCTTCTCCTAAGTACCTTTTCATTGGATTTAAAGCTCTGCTTCATGAATATAAAACGTGACATATGTGATCTTCCTTCTGCTGGCAGTGAAGTCAGTGAGCTGCCTGGATTGAAAAATAATCTCAATTTTTCAGACTGTAAAGGTCAGTACAGCTTCAGCAGCCCAGGATACCCGACCTACTTAATCCCTGAGGTGACAGATTTTTTTTTTATACGGTACAAAGGTGAGAAGTTTGGAAAGTGACTCCCCAAGAACACCACACTCATTTTCTGTCCCAGCAGAGGTTCAACCAAACGTTGACAGTTATTTTCCCATTCAAGTGAATGTTGTAAATCCATCAGTGGCATGGTTATTTCCAGCATTCCTTGGTCTATGTGTTGGTTGAAATTATTAATAAGCTGTCCTTTCACACACTGCTGCCAAGCCAGCCACAACCCCTTGAACCACAAACAAAAAAGGCAAATTCTTTCCAAAAGCACGATGCTGGTGGTTGAATAGATGCCACTCACTGACCAAGGGAATGACAGATTAAGTAAGAAAAAAGGGTAAGAAATAACAGGCTTGGAAATCTGAAGCTGGTCAGGGATAAACAAGAGGGGATCATGGAGTCCTTTGAGTGCACAGAAAACACACATTTGGGAAGAAAAACCATGGAGACTGTTTAGGAAAACATCTGGAAGGAGAGGGACCAGCTGGTTGTTTCCCTTTTGATCGGACTAGTATTTCTCTCATAAAATATGAAGACCCAATTTTAATGTTTGTCAATATTTACAGATCTCAGCCTGTGTGTAAGGAGGGAAAGAAGGTCTCAAATAGAACTCTGTGCATGCTTAAAATAAACTTGATATTCTGTGCTTTGCTGACTCAACCTAAATGGCCCGAGATTTTGGAGTGCTGGGAAGGCCTGACTCTTGTTCCCTTTGCTGAGAATCCAACACCACTGTTACAGAAAGGAATTGATTTAGAGAAGCAAACTCCAGCCCCCCATGATTAGAAAATTTTAGCTTATGCTCCCCCCATGGTACAATCCTGCTGAGCTGGTAGCAGGGTGGCATTGACTGGAATCAGCTTTCTGAGCTTCTGCTTCTTCCTGGTGGTGCAGTTGCTGCTTGAGGGATTTGGGACCCTGTCTAATATTGCAGAGCAGAGGGAAGCTCAAAGAAATAAAAGGGGCAAAGACAAGAGTGTATGAAAACTGGTCTGCGCTGAATATTTCATTATTAAATGTTCTCAACTGCAAACATACACTTTCTCCCATCAACCACTATGATAAGCTGAGGACAAAATTAATTTCTTAAATAGCTCCCTAGATTTTTGTTATATGGCTTTGGGGTAACGTTGTTTTCCACATTTACAAGGGAACATATCTGTTTTATGTAACCTTGAATAGCTACAATAAGCAATGAATATGTCTGAACATTACCAAGTGTTTGGGTTTTCTTTCACAAACCAACGTCTTAAATTCATGTTTTTAAGACATGCCATTGAAGCAGTGTTGAACTGTGGGTGTTTTTTCATTTCATTTTATGCAAGATTGAGAAGAACTTTCATCCAGCTTGAAATCCAAATGCTGGGGTTTGAGTGGGACTAATAGTTAACATCGTTAACATTCCATGGGGTAAAAACATTTCTGAGGAATCTGGAGAAGTTCTGCCATTTTCCACCTGGGGCCTTTCCCTGGGGATCTCCAGAGGGTATCATAGAATGTTTCAGGCTGGAAGGGACCTCTAGAGGTCATCTGGTCCAACCTCCCTACACAAGTAGGGACATCTCTGCCTAGGGCAGGCTGCTCACAGCCCCATCAAGCCTCACCTTGAATGACTCCAGGGATGGGGCCTCCACCACTTCTCTGGGCAGCCCATTCCACTGATCTATCACCCTCATATTAAAGAACTTCTTTCTAATATCCAGTCTACATCTCCCCTTTCCTAGATTAAAACCATCACTCCTTGTCCTATCATTACAAACCCTTTTGAATAGACCTTCCCCTGCCTTCCTGTAGCCCCTTCAGGTACTGGAAGGTCACTCTAAGGACCCCCTGGAGCCTTCTCTTCTCCAGGCTGAACAGCCCCAACTCTCTCAACCTGTCTTCATATGAGAGATGTTCCATCCCCTGATCATTTTGGTCCCTCCTCTGGACACGCTCCAGTCTGTCCCCATCCTTCTCATGCTGGGGGCTCCAGAACTGGCCGCAGAGCTCCAGGTGAGGTCTCCCCAGGGCAGAGTAGAGGGGCAGAATCACCTCTCTTGCTCTGCTGGCCACAGTTCTTTTGATGCAGCCTAGGATGGATTGGCCTTCTGTTTCAATTGAGCATCACCAGGCAATGCTCACATCCAGCTGGACATCACCTTTGCCACACAAGATGCATTTCAGTGACCCCCAGGGGCAGCTGAGAGATTGATGTTTCGGGGAGCTGGGGAGAGGATATGGCATGGTCATGGATGCCTGACCCCTGGGAGGGCTCTGGGCTCTGCTGTGCTGTTCCAGCCCTGGGTCCCCCTCCCCACCGCATGCCTGGTCCTGCCCTGTGGCATGTCCCTGGTGCCATGTGGATCACTGAAAGAAGGCCAAAAATCTATGTTACAGGGCAGTGAAAGCAAATAATTTCCTATGTAGAGAGTGAGTCGTCTTAGAATTTTTTAGAGACCTTCTTAGGTCTCTGAAGTCCAAGCTCATTGGACTTTATTTATTTAAAACTCATAATCTGAATAATGCATTTATTCCTGCAAACATACATGTGTACATTGCAAACAGACGGTGCAAGAGTTTTGTCAGAATGATGTGCAAAGGTTCTGATGATCTGATGGTCAGTAAGTTGAGCTGGAGTGAGCAGTGTGGGCTGTATGAGCAAAAAGCCAGTGGGTCAAGAGAAGAGATTGTTCCCTCTATTCAGCCAAGGGGGGTTAGAAAAAACCACTGAGCAATCAGAGCTGGCTTCAAAATATCCCTGTTTTGAGCTGGGGTTGGACTGGAGATCTCCAAAGGTCCCATCCAGACTGATTTTTTCTGTGATTCTACAACTTCCAAGACTCGGCTGTGTCAACTTTTTCTCTGCTGTGCTTCTCCCTGCTATTCATGAGCAATTCCACCTGTTTTCCCATTATAAATATAAAGGTAATTAGGGCTATTTTAAAAATTGGCCGCTGGCCCTCAAGGCACTTCTGCACCAACAAAGGGCTTGGGTGGCTTCTCAAGCCCAGCTGGGTGTCTTGTTGCTTTCCTGAGTAGGTCCCTTCTCTCTTTCTGGTTCACAGACTGAATTAATGAATTAAAAAGTTACATATTTCTGCAGGTCAGCCTGAGACAAGGAATTTTCTGTTTCCTCAGGAAAACAAAAATCAAACAAAAAGTTGTTTCTATTAAATCCCAGGTGTTCAATTCTCTCCCTGCCAATTCTTTTCACTTCACTTTGGAAAATATTTACTATTTAAATGAAAAGTCAGCTTTGGCAAAAGACACTCTTTGAACATAAACAAATTGCAGTGCAGTTTGCCACTGTCACCGTGAAGTAAGTGCAAGGCTTTTCAACAACATCTTTTTTCTTAGCTAAAATTATAGGCTGAATTTGGCAGAAACTTCCAAACATTGGAGACAACCAAGTCTGAACTTCTCACCAAATGTGCTATTGAGCCCCGAAATCTCACTCATCTTCAATTCTGGCAGTGCAACGGGGAGATCCTGTGCCCTCTATTTGTGGTCCACGCTCCATTTTTTAGCAGGGCAAAGCAGAGATTTGCACTGGTGAAGCTGCTACTGGTCTCAAGGAGGAATAAGCTGGCACAGAGTGGTTTTTTTCTTGGTTTATAGGAGTGAAAAGCTGAACTGAAGCTAAGGAGAAAGGTGAAGGTGCAGTGATGAGTTTTCTGTGAGGCGATTTGACCAGGCAACAGAAATGGGGACAGCCACCCACTGTCCCAAGCTCTAATGTGTTCCTGTGCACATGTCTTTTTTCTTGTCTTTCTCCCTCTTTTCCCCATCCCTGGAGATGAGTAATGGTTGCTTGGAGCTGGAACTCTTTGCCAGCAGCGTTTTGTGCGGATGGCTGGTGATAATAAAATAAGGGCAAGGTAGTGGCTAAAGCACTGATGTTTGCTCATGTGCTGTGTTGGCAGCTCATGGGTGAAAAACTTGATGAACACTTGAGAAATCTTGATTTCTCCAGAGGAAAAGGTATTTGACCATGAATCTGCCCTCTCTGGGTGTTACTCCAGTTGCACAGTGGTGGGACCCAGCTGCCACCGGCTGGTTTGGACCAAGGCAAAGGGAGGGGAGCAAATCTTGGGGGCTGCTACATCTGTCCTGCTGTGGGTTGGCTTGTTTATTTTCTGGTTTAATTTCCATGAGCAATGTGCACTTCTGCTCTTCTGCTCACTGTGGGGTCGTTACAGTATTTTAGCAGAGCAGGAAAGAAAAAAGCAGCACCTTTCTCTATCTCAGCTAGTAGCTGCCTGCAGGAGAGCAGCTGAGCAGGTGTGCTGGACCTTCAAGGTGCTGGGTGTGAGATGGTGTGATGCAGACTGTCCTTTCACCATCAGGTACTGCCTTGGCATTCCTCAGGCCTTGACTAGCTCAGGAGAAACTCTCTCTGGCAAATGCTGTGATATGAGGACAAGGTGCAGAGTGTGATGTGTGGTGGGTATTCCCAGGGAGCCCAGCCCCAGCAGAAGTGCTGCAGTGAGGATGTGAGTGCTGCAGAAGATGTGGAGACACAAGCAGGATCTCCAGATAGAGAGAATGGGAAAGTGGTAAGAAAGATGTTGCTGAGATGTAGGGGCAGTTGAGACCAGACAGTAGCAAGCAGTGTACTACAGATGAGCCATTTGTCCATCCATCCTGGGCAGCTCCACTGTCTGCGGAGGTACCAACTTGCCCTTGTGAGCTGAGCTTCTGCAGTGCTCTGCCTGCCTGGACAAAACAAGCCTCTCAGCAGGACTGAGTAGCTGAGGCCCAATGCTGCACTGCTGGGATGGTGCAATGTGTTCTTGGCAATGCAGGTGTGCCCAAAGACAACCCAGACATCTTCCACCATCCAGTCTGAAGGGGTTTGAGAAGACAGACTCCAGCTTGTGATGGCAACTGATTTACAGAAGGTTGGGAATTAAGAGAAGACTCATCAGGAGGTCCTGCTATGGAGGATTGCATGGAGCTTGTAGGTCAAGTGGAGGATGGGAATGGCATGAAAAGGTTTGTAGGACAGAGGGATGAAGGTATGCCAGAAACCTCTACTGTGCTTTGCTGTTGGTTTATAGAAGCTATGAGGTGTGCAGCTCTGCTGTAAAACATTTCATTCTTGAGGGTGTTTCCCAGAAGTCAAGCTGTGCTCCTGAGCCTTAATTTCCTAAGTAACCTAACATGGTGTGCCCCAAACACAATCTGCTCTGCCACTTATCTTCACAAAATAGAGTATTTTCTAATGGCAGAAACTCCAGCAACCCTTAATTGGGTGGAGTGGAAGAAAACATGTATTAGAATCCTGCACAGAATATGAAGCCTATTGTTAAGTCCTAAATGTGTTTTGAAAGGAGGTTTAAATACAGCAGAAATATTTACCACAGATATTTACCACTTGTTTTTGCACAAGGCTGCATCTCTGTTGTTTCCTTTAAAAACCTCTGCTGGAGTTCCTCCAGTAAGACCAATGCCATCCATAACATCTTTGCCACCCCCCCATAGGCTGTGCCTTTCTGTAAGTACCAAGGATGACATGTGGGGTGCCAGACCCTGTCCTTGGTCACTGTGGGCCAGCAGAGCTCTGCTGAGGTCTCTTCTCTGGTTCTTTCTGTTCAGATGGGCCATGGATTTGCAAAAGCCTATTCCAAAAGCCTTCTCTGCCCCTAGCCTGTCCTTGGGAAGGGTAGATGGATGGTTTGCACACTGTTGGCTTTTCCCTACTACATTCCTATCTTGATTTTTTCAAGGACATATTTGGTAATTGCTTGGAAATCTTTTGGTCCCCCCTTTCTGTTTTCTTTGGATTGCGGGCATGGAAAACCACGTAGACACTGTGCTAAATACTTTTATTAATTTCACACTGTTTGCAAGTTGCTCTGTCTCCTGACCTGTCTCAGCAGCTGATTAATCTGGGGTTGACCTTCTCTAATCTGCAAATGGAGAAATTTGTCAGCTCTACCCAGCAGTTATGAAACTGGGATTATTCCAGCAAGGATAAAATCTGAAGACCATCGACTGCTCTGGCTGAGCTCCTCACCAGCTGGAAGCAGGAATACATTTCCCTCTACTGTAAAATGAGCTGGGTGCATTGTGGGAGAGTGCTCACCATCTCTTTTAAAAGCTACACTTAAAGTCAGGATGTTCTTTGTTTTCGTTCTGAGTAGGAAAATAAAGCCCCTGGCAGCATGCTCTGTTACTGTAGGAGTTAATATGTGATTTTGTATCCAGGCCATTTCCAAGGAGACCTGATGTTTGCAGGTCATCCCTAGCATCCCAGCTTGTCCTACTTGCAAGCAACCTTGCAATTCTGCTTCTGCTGGGGACTGTCAATTCATCAGGCTCACTTTTTCCTCCTTTTCTCTCCTGAGCATCAGCTGGAGATCCCTTCACATGCTCCTGTAACTCCCCATGTAGGAAATGAGTCACAAAGTCCTCGTTGATGCCTCCCTGCTGGCTGGTGAAGCCGCAGCGTCAGACGGGCCCCTTCTCCACCAGCCCCTCCTGACACCACGACAGCGTGTCTGGGATGCCTCCCTCTTCTCTCCTCTCCATCTGTCTCTTGGGGAAAATCACCAAGAGCATCGTCATCTGCTGTGACAGGCAGGGTTATGCAGAGGAGAGCTCCTCCTGGAAAGCAGATGGGACAAGTTGAGAGTGGACAGGAGGATGCGCTCAACAAATGTGGAGCAGGCAGTGCATGGGACAGGTGGCAGGGAGGACAACTGTGTCAGGAATGGAAAGGTGACCACCTGACCTAGGCAGAGATGTCCCTGCTTGTGTAGGGAGGTTGGACAAGAAGACCTCTAGAGGTCCCTTCCAGCCTAAAACATTCTATGATTCTATGGTCCACAGGCCTGATTTTCTGCTGTTATAAATAGGTAGAGCTCCTGTGCAGGAGATCTGGGAACTCAAGGGCATTGTTGTATACTTCATATTTAAACTGCTGTCTCCACTGAGTGATAAAACCCCACCAGATCACCCTGTACGATGCTGTTCCTCTCATGGGAGTGGCTTCAGCTGAATACACGTGCTGTTGAGTAGGATGTCAGGATTTCCTCTGCAACTGTGAACACGGTTTGTGTGGCCTCTCTGTCCCATCCAGGGAGGCACCTGGGGCTCAAGAAATAGTTAAATGGCTCTACAAGATAAACTAGGGAAAATAAATGGCCCTTGAGGCCTCTGAGCAAGTTTCAGAAAAGTTTCTGCAGCTTTCTTTGGAATTGGCTGCTGGTGCTATGTTTGGAAATACATGGTGGAAAGGTACCTCCTCCAGAAAATATTGAACTGTGCAGGGTTGGAGGGTCACATTGGGATCCTGAAATTGAGGGCAAATCCCCACTCCAGCAGGCAGAGCTGCACTCCAGGAGAAGGGTGATTTTCCTGACCCTCTTCCCTGTCCCTGCCCTTCTGTGAACCAAGGAGAGTCCCAGGCTGGTACAAGGCAGTGTCTTGTAGTATGCACAATGTCACTGCCCTGGTAACCTCTGTGTGCATCCAAAACATCCCCGTGAATACAGCAAGGGAATGTTTTCCCTGTCCACAATGGGGAAAGCTCCTGGAGGTGTATGAAGAACACATTATATTTGACATAACTTCGTGTTGACATTTCCCACAACATTTTTCATGTTGTTGGCTTCCAAAAGCCCGAATCTCCAGGTATTTGTTGCTGAGAGAATGGAAACTCTTTGATCTAGGGCTGTTGAAAGCACAGAGAGACAGTGCAGGAGAGGAAAGGGGGGTAGAAACCCCTGTTGAGAAGGCAGACAGTCTTCCCAGAACAAATTCCATGTCAGTTTGCAACTTTTTTTTGTGTTTGGAAGGTAAAACAAATGTTTTTGACCCAATAAAACCTCTAAGTCCAGCCTAGAATGGCTTCTTTTATCTTCTATGTTATTAGGTGTTCTCTCCATCCCTGTTAGACTGTGAGCACGTGATACCAACCACTCTGTGTCTGCTGGGCCATTCCATGTCTGGCTGCATCACTGCCATGCACGAGTAGGCAGCCAGACCTGCAACAACCAGACCCTGAAGGTCTGCTGAGGTTCAGCCCTTATTGCCCTGACCTGCTCTGGAGGCAAAGGCTCAGAGCAGCCCATAGAAACCTCTCAGTGGTGTGCCTCTCTTTATAAATAGCCAGGCATCTGAAGGCGGGCAGGGAAACCCTGCTGGGATGATGCTATTTTTGCAGTCCCCTGGATTTGAAGCATTTGCTTTGCATTCACCTTCTGAAGGACAAAAATGCTCTGAGGGTGGTGAGACACTGGCACAGGTTGCCCAGGGGGGTTGTGGATGCTCCATCCCTGGAAGTGTTCAAGGCCAGGTTGGATGGGGCCTTGAGCAACCTGGTCTAGCAGGGGAGCAACCTGCACTGGCAGGGGAGGTGGAACTAGATGATCTTTAAGGTCCCTTCCAACCCAAATCATTCGATGATTCTAAGATGATTCTATGAGGCTGAGATAAGGCTGGTCTTGGCCATCCTCAGGAGCCCTGTCTGGTGTCAAACACAAAAGTCTTGCAAGAAGGACTAATGTGGTCCAGGGCTGCTGGTCTCTGTGTGAATGGATCCGATGCCCTTGCAGAGCCCAGATGTGGTTGTAGGTGCCTGCCTGTGTGTAGATGAGATTGCAGTGGTGGCAACCAACATTTACTCCCTGTGCACTGCTCCTGTTAAGGTTGGTGGGAAGCTGTTCTTCAGAAAAAAATTTAAACACCTTTTTAAAGGGGGACAATTTTAGATCAATGTTTTTCATTGTCTTTTGGGCTGGTTTCCTTTCATGCAGTGTAAAGGGGTGTAGATAGGAAGGGACTTGTCCCTGTGGGGTTATAATCCTGCTGACTTTAAAACATGCCCATTGTGGAGTTTGCTGGGGTGGGGGTGGGGGGAGTTACATGAGACAAGGACTCCATCAAACACAAAATCAGAACTGCTGATCATGAAACAAAGGGAGATTTTTTCCATAATTTTCAATTGAAAAATTATATTTTTCAACCACAGTTCTGCAATTTGCAAGGAGCTGAAGAGCTGTAATAAAAAAGAGAATAGTAGAAATAAGACTTATACTTTTGTTGTGGTTTTTTTCCCCTCGTTGTGCCTTTTGTCCACCATTCTTGTGGTGAGAGCTTCACTGCAGCTCAGGGGACTATGCAGCAGGGCAGGGCTATATGGGCTCCACCTCATTGCACGCTGTGTCTGTGCAGGTGGCAGCCCCTGGCTGCTGGCTTTGTGTGGGCTGGGGGTTTCCAGAGATGTCTGAGATGTTTAACAAGCAGCTTTTCCAGGCAGCTGAGCATATCAGGCACTTTGCTCACTTCCCTAGAAGCAAACACCCTCCCCTGCTCTCCCTGGGGGACAAACAGGAAAGGCTTGGTGGGTCCAGTCTGACACACACCCCCCCAACCCAGGTCTGAGAGGACTGAAAATTTCCAGAACAGTTTATATCTGGTGCGTAGGCAGTGGCAGGCACGAACACGAAGGGTTTTGGGTTGTCTGTGCCACACAGGGCACTTTCTGCTGCCAGGAGAGCATCCTCCATGGGCAGCAGTGTGGGGAAGCAGAGCCTCCCTTTACCCATCAGGAGAGATGAGCCCAGCAGGCTTGGCTGCCTCAGCGACACGCTGGGGTGACCTCTGCCTGCAGCTCCTGCAATATTTATGCAGCTGATGTGGTAAACAACATGGTTTTTACTCTTTGTTAGGTGGATAAGCGCCCCTCAATCCCTCAGCCATCCCACCCCGGGCCCTCCAGAGAGTTCTGTGGCTGCCTAAAGAGAGATTATAAAGCGTCATTCCACAGCTCTGTGCATATTAAGTAGGACACAGGTATCACACACACAAACAAGTGCTGGTTCAGGAATGCCCAGGTTAACAATGTTCTTGCTTGATAAAACCTGGTGGGGGAAGAGATATAAATGTTAGCTGAAACTGTGCAGGGAGCCTGCTAAACCAGCAAGGAAGGAGTGAAGAGAGAGAGCCCTTCCCTCAAGCAGTGGAAATACCTAAGAAAAGAGGAAAGTATTGCAATAAGGAGAAAACCTGAGGCTTTTGCCTCCAAACCAGAATCTGCAGCAGCCCAGGTGGGCTCAGGACTGGAGTGTCCTCTAAGAGCCCAGGCCACTACAGCTCCTGCCCTGCAGGGAGAAGGAGGAGGACAAAGAGGAGAAGGAGAAAGGAGGAGGAGGAAGAAATCTCTAAGGACTTCCCTGCAATGTAGTGGGAGGTGAGGAGACCCTTCTTCCAGGGGATGTCCTCAAAAAGTCTCCTTTTTGCCAATGCAATGTGCCTCTTGCACTTCCCCTGTACTGTGCTTCACGGACACCTCAGTTAGGTGCTGATGCTCAATCCCAGGCTGCTTTCTGTGTCAGTGTCAGTAGGAAATTAATCTCTGTCCCCTGCCAAATGTGGATGTGTGGGAGAGCCCCTGCACTCACCCACTGGGCAGGGACTGAACTGCTAAGTGGGAGCCCAGGCCTTGCATTAATTCTGATGCTGTTAAAACCAGTGCAAGGTAGTACCTGAGCCTAACACAAACCACCTTAATCTTGGAGCTGGGTGTCTCAGTGCTGCTTCTCCACCTCTCCTGAGATTTCCCTCTGTGCTACTCTACCATCTTGCAGGCTGCACCAAGCATGTTTAAAGCCAGCTTTCACCCATGGAAAAACTCTTGAGGTTAGTTAGTGACTAGCAAAGTGCCACACAGAGACCATGCCCCTCCAAATGTTGCTTCTAATGGTGCACTCTTAAAGGGAGCTCAAGGAAGCGTGCTGGATTTTCTTATTATTGCTATTCACCCATGGAAAACAGCAGCTACAGGCCACGAACCATTTATGTGCATATGCATTTTCCCATTTTGTGCAGCTATAGTGCAGATAATGTTGCTGTAATAACAGTTTGTTAGAATGTATTGGATTCCAAACCTGCTTGGTAGGGACTTTCTCTGGCAGAGGGAAGAGCCCCTTGTCACCAGAATATGGAGAAAAGATGTTGGAGAGTTTCTCTCCAGTGAGCAGAGCCCTCCGAACCAGAACCTTTATGTAATTATGTGGGTTTTTTTGACTCCAGAGCCGAAGAAACTCTCTCTTGAATAGTATGTTTCTTGCTAGTTCGTTCATCTGTGAATTTCCCTGGCAGGTAGCGTATAAATAGCTCTCAGGCACAAGCGATCCACGGGTTCTTTTCTGAATACAGTATTGAGTCATTTTAAAGCCTCCTACTGTAGCTCTTTTGAAGATGAACTCATTATTTTAAGTGTAAGATTTATGCCCGAGAAAGAAAGAAAATCCTGGCTTAAGTTGCCCTTCCAACAACGTATCTTGGTTAAAAACCAATAAAGAATAGAATTGCTGGCCAGTGAAGTGAGCAGGCAACATCTGCCCACCCCGGCCGGGGGTTGTGCTGTTGTCACCAAGAGGCTCCACTGCTTTCCAGAGCCAGGAATAGAAACCAGTGTCCCATATTCCCAGGAGCCCTTTGCCATGTAGGGCAGAGCAATCCAGCTGGATCCCTCCGGCCATCCTTTCTGCCTGGCCCCAGACACCATTCAGCTTTCAGTAATTAGGGCAGAATTAGGGCAAGATCCCTGGGGACTGAGGCTGCTGGAGCAGGGCTTGCACAGAGGGCAAAGCTCATCTATATATTGAGCTGAGCCTCTTTTCCCACCTGGAAATTTTGTCCAAAGAGAAATAGGGGATTGGATGCACTTGTTTGGGCCTGGCATCCCTGCAGGTTATAGCAACAGCTCTGTCATTGCCCCTGGATATCTGGAAATATCAGATGTGTCTACAGTGTATATTCAGATAAACACCTGCTGTCGGTGCACTGGGAATCCAAAGCTTCCATTGACAGACACTTAAAAACTGAAGCAAGTAGGAAAAACACAAAGACGTCATTTTTCTAGTGCCACTGCCCATGGAGTGCAGCATTAGTTCTCAACATAACATGGCTGTGGTGCTGCCTGAACACATGAGATGAATAACATATCTCACTCAAACAGTAGGAGACCTCTTAAACAGACCAAAATATAGTGACATGCTATGGAAACTGCCCAAGATGCTGCTTCTCTGGGGCAAAATAGCACTGCACTGCTCATGCATAAGTAGTTAAGGGCTGTTTCACACATTATTTTCTTAGGTGGATGCATCCCAGCACAATTTTCAAGGGGTAGGTCAGTATTTACTTCCCCATGAATTCAGTCCAATATCCTTTGTTGGAGGAGGGCATGGCTCTGAGATTGTATGTAAATCTGAAGTGGGATTGGTGAGCAGATTAAACCTGTGAAGGGAGTTTTAGCAGGATACCTGGGTGGAATTTTCCTTTCTTTTGTCATCAAAACATGCCTGACTGCCCTGCCCAGAGCAGCTATGTCCTTTGCTAGATGCATTGGGCACACTTATATTGGAATTAGTACATTTCTCCAACATGGCATCTAAATTCTGCCCTTGGCATCGAGTGCAGCATTGGCCTGTCCGTCCTGTGGGACCAAAGGAACACAGGCAAATCCTGTAAGCCATAAACATCTGCACCTTCTCTTGAAGCTCAAGGTGAAAATTAAAAATAGCCATTTGATGCCTAAGACTTCTGATGGGTCTTTAGCATGTACTTCTGCTGACATGAGCTGAGTGAGTCACACATGCCATCAGCACTCTGCTGTTTCCCAGAGCACTCTTAGGAGTCCTTCTTGGGGCGCTCCTGTCACTGCTCTTTCACTGCCACATCTTCTGCAAGCCCAGGACTGAGCCAGGGGCCATAGAACAACAAGATGCAAAGGTAATGTCCACAGGGACATAGTTTACCTGGGGCTCTTGTACTGGGACTGACACTATAAGTGGTGATCTGCTGAAGATCAGATGCCCTTGTGCTGTGTTACAGATGGACAATGACATACTGGAGTCTGTAGTCTTAGTGGCTGCAGATATTATGGTAAAGTAAAATATCAAAGTGAAAAAATGTTCCTTCTTAAGAACCAAGGGACTGGATTTGAATCCATCTATTATTGAAAAGCCAATAAGGAATATGCTGTGGTGGACCTCCTACAGAGACATCCTAATGCAGCAGTGAGTTGCTCCTTGGCTCAGAACTCACAACTCAAGCTCATAGTTACCTTCCTGGTGAGTTAAAGTATCCAGGATGGCTCAAAATACATTGGGAATTGCATGACTGGGGGCATTTGAAACACAGGAGAGTTGAGATGGAGGTGCAGGCGGATGAGCACGTGGCCTTCTCCACCCACCACAGCAGCTTAATGTGAACAGATAGGTAAACAAAAAAGAAAGCCAAGCTAAAGACCATTTGCATTTTATGGATGGAGGATTGCTGGTGGAAGGAAATGGTCCTTTGTGGATTTAAATCAGAAGAAAATGTTACATCATTTAATCTGACATCCTGCAGAACTCATGTTTAAAGATTTTTATCTTACGGTGCTATGGCAAGGTCAGACTCTCTCTGCGAGTAAATACCTTGGAAGTAAGTGTGTGTTTCTGTGCAGGTCTGTATTTGAAAGGGATGGGAAATAGAAGAAACCTTTTCATTTCTTCCTAGTGTTTGATATATTTGAAATAAGCAACTCCCCCTATTTTGTATGGTTCTTCCACCATTTTCATACAGATTATAATTCACACATCTGCCTCTTCTCATAGTGGGTGTGGAGGTGTCAGAGCCAACTGAATAAAGGGATGGAGAAATTAAGTAGTATGCCCAAAGCCACACACCTCTTCTCACACCAAGCACAGCATGAGAGTTCACAGCCCTGCATCGTGTGCAGGCTGCCTGACCCCATCCCTCTCTTCTGTACCATGCATGAGAGTGAAAACACACAGAGACTTCTCTTTATCGAGTCCTCTTCTGCTTTGTGGCTCAAAGCTGGAAATGGTTTCATGGTGCTTCTTTTAATCTTTGTTTGTTTAAAAATAAAGCCATTAGGACATTGGGGTAAAGCAGCACTCCCAAGGGTTTGCTTAAGTTCTCATCAAGTGCTTGGTGATCATCCCAACTCCAGTGCATCCATCTGAAAGTGATGCTGCTCCTCATTGGTACAGGGCTGCTCCTTGATAATAGGAATATGTGTTATTTATAACCTGCTGCTGGTTATTCTCTTCATCAGCTGAAGGAGACGACATCATGTGAGTTAATTGTTTAGTTCCACAGTGGCTAATGAGTGGTGTATATATTCCAAACTAACAATTTGCCATAGCTCCACAGGAGAGTATTAAGTGTTCAGTGACAACATGCGAATAATGAACATATTTATAGAAAGTGCAGCTGAGGGACAATAAAAAGGCCCAGGTTTCCGGATAATTTATTCAGAGCTAACAATATGGTAGTAAAGGAGATCCAGATTAAAAACGTACTTATGCCATTTGGGAACTCAAATTAAATTCCCAGCTTTTCAAAAGTTCAAGCCTTTCACAGGTCCTACTGAAAACAGTGGGAGGAAATCTGTGAAAGATGTGGCTGTTCAGTGTCTGGTTAAAAGCCGTCCAGCCTTTTTGTCTGGCTCTGGTGATACAGTTCCCTCCTAAGCAAATTTCTTGCCAACATGTTTTCAGCAAGGCAGTGCTTGATTCTTACACTCAGCCCTCAGAAACCCATGGATCTCAGGTGAGCACACTCAAAAAATGTTATTATCATCATCATATCTAGCTTGTAACATCAATCAAGGTCAAGGCACTATTGAGATTGGTACTCTATGGACATGTAGTAGGAGAGGTCCTTCCTCTGAGGTGAGACATAACTGAAATAGTAAATGGTCCCAGTTACACTGACCCAGCTTCTTTGTCTTCTCCATTTCTTCTTCACCTTCTGCCTCTGTCTTTTCAAACTGTAGCCGTTTGGGGCAAGACTATCTTCTTTACGCAGCTTTCAATATGTAGGAGTCTCAGTCACTCTTGGGACTCCTTGGGTTTATTGAAATCCAAATAATTAGTAATAATAGTGTGTGCACTACAGTGAGTGGATCATGTGTTGTGCGCAAGTGTGGGTGTTTTTATAGGCTTAAGGTATGTTTGCAGCAGATGTTCACTGGAGTGGCACATCAAGAGTGTTTTCTCTAGAAGCTATGGCTTGAAAATCAGGCTTGTCCATTAGACTAAAACTATTTTGAACCTATTTCTGTCCTATTGGCACTCCATGAGATAATAAACCCACCTGCAGACCATGGTGGCTGAGCACAAGTGGGGAGCACTTGTATCTCCTCACCTGGATCAGCAACAACTGTTGCTACTGCTCCACCTCTTCTTTCAGTGAGCACAACAGAGCTTTTGAAAAGCTCTTGAAATTCCCAGATCACTTTTTAGGAGACAATCAAGACATTCCAACCAGAATTTTTAGAAGGGTATCTCATTGTAGTTGTCTGTTAAATCTAGATTATTTGAGGTGAGCTTCATTGACCCCTCAACACATTGATCAAAGGACGTTAGCCACACTTGATGGGAATGACTGCCTCTTCAAGTAGAGGTATAAATGATTTAGTTGGGTGATTGGTTTCTTTAGTTTAAACACCCAAGTCAGAATCAATCCTTATAGTGACACGGTTTAGAGTGCTGAATTCCCCTGGCATTCCTAACTTGCTTTTTCTTTCCCTAAGAANGTGAATCCCGATGACCCTGAAGACTGGTGGAGGTCCCAGCGAGTGCAACGGTCAGAAAATCATCTTGTGACGTTTTACTGCAAATAAAACCTCAGTGGGCTCTGGAAAAGTGTGCATGGATTAGTTAATGTGTTCACTCTTTCTTCCCTTCAGCCCAATCTTTATGTCATTATTAACCCCTCCAACAGAACAGTGCTGCAGCCGTGAGGGCCTGAGGATACACGAGGCAGAACTGGCAAGGAGATAACAGCTTCTAACGGACCAACTGCCGTTGGAAGGGACACCAGACACGCTCCCAGGCAAAAGTGCTTCCTCAGGTCTCCTCCTGTTTGCCAGGGGCCCGTCTCCAGCATGGTGGGCAGTCAGAAGGAGGATCTTGAGGGCATAAAGTTCCTGCTGGCCAGGCTAAAGGACCAACTTCTGAAGGTCAGCTAAGGCAGAGAGTGATCATAAGTGAGCAATTCTGTGGCATTCCTGGGCAGAAACCTTTTTCTTTTTTTAATTCACATGGTTTCTCAAGTCAGGACTTTAATCAGGTTCAGAGGGCTTTGGGGATCAGACTCACAAGCAGCCTCTCTGGCCCCAGTTTTGCTGTAGTAAAGGAGAAGGGAGAGGTTCTTAGAAATCAGTAGGCTTTCCCTAATGCTTCTGGGAGAGGTGTGTGGGAGCTTGATCTTCCTTAGCCCCACGAGTGTGTGTTTGCATGGAGGTCTGGAGTTATCACAAAACTGTGGAAAGTCTGGCAAAAATAGTAAAAACCCCAACATTATAAAAAAACCCCAACTGAGTGGTGGCATTGATGTGTACTTGAATAGAGTTATAAATACATGTTTATGAATGTACCAGCATAATGCCTGCTAAATGAGTAAGGAGATCAGGCCAAGTAATGGTTGCACAGTGGAGGCACTGAAGGACATTGGTTTCACACAGGAGGCAACTGCAGGAAGGGAGAGAGAGAAAAATATGACCCTATTACTACTTTGCTACATGCAACCACATGCAAACCTCCAGTGAAAGCTCTGTGGAGCTGTGAGGGTTATACATGATCCAGTCATTGCATGGGAAAGAAAAGGCTTAATAAACTACCATGTGAATGGAAATGCCCTGTGAAACACCCTCACTATGCCCTGTGCACTCTTTGATCCCATCAGGATCAGAGGGGCTTGTCTCACTCCTCCTGCACAGCTTCTCTTGGCCCTGGTCCCCACACATGTCTCAGCACTGGTCCCAGAGTTGGCCATGCCACTAGCACATCTCCTGCCTGACCTGGACACTCCATCTCCTCTCTCCTCCTCTCCATAGTTTCTTGCTGGAGGGAATCATCTATTGGAGCTTGGTATTTTGCTGTCTTTTTTTAGAGGGCACACAAGAAGGTGATTTGATTTTTTATAATCTTTCACCTTTTTGTCTACTTTATAACCTCAACCTGCAGAAGAAGAGTTCTTGTAAGAGGAGAGAGGGAGGAATATGGTGTCCAGTTCTGGGCCTCTATCAAAGGGAGCTGGATTGACCTGTAACGCAGTGAGTTTTTATTTGAAAAATCTTTATTGTCAGTACCAAAGGCCAGCATTTTCCATCCTGCACAGGCAGTGACTCAGCTGGTCTCGTGCATGTTGAAGATCAGGGCTAAAAGGGGATTGGATTTAGCATGTCCTGCTGTCTCAGCTGTCAGCTGGTACACATGGTTTCCACAAGCTCACAACTTACCAAAACGTGTGCCTGGAGCTGAGCAGAGGACTCACATCCCATCTGTCACTGGGCTGTTAGTTTGCAGATGGTGATGCTGTTGGGTTAGCTTGGCTTTGGGGAAAGATTTCTAACAGGACAAGAGCCAAAACTCCCCAAAGTGGGGAGCTGATGTTTTCAATGCATCACTTGTAGATGGAACTGCTGACAGCCAAATACTTTAACAGATACGCTGATCCCCTTCACTAGGTCCTGTCATCACTTGCTGAGCCAAAGCAGAGTGAGTTAACCTGCTGTGAATGGCCCTCTCCTACATAACCCCCTTATTGCACATTCTACCTTAGCAACATCCTCATTCTTAGTATAGACTAACATCTAACATCGGGGATTGGACTAGGTGACCTTTAGAGGTCCCTTCTGACCCAATACATTCTGTGATTCTATGATCTTCATGTCTTAAAATAAGAAATCTTTTGCTAGTGCATTTGAAATGCCAAAGTCAAGGCTCCAACCACCATCCTAAGTTGAACTGGCCCATGCAGAGAAGTTTGCCTCATTTCCCCACACTAGAGCATCACTCCCCCTTGGGCTGTGTTTGGAGGACAAACTCCACAGGAAGGACCTGGGGGTGCCAAATAGCAAGGACAGGGCTCGGGGCTGGTCCAAGCCATGCAGAGCCACGCTGCCTTCTGCACTTACCAGGAGGAGCAGCTTCTTTAATGCCTGAAATGACTGACGGTGGGGGTCAGTCTGTTCTCCTATGCGGCAAGCAATAGGACAAGAGGAAATGGCCTCAGGTTGTGCCTGGGGAAGTTTAGATTGGATATTAGGAAAAATTTCTTCACAGAAAAGGTTGTCAAGCCCTGGAAGAGGCTGCCCAGGGCAGTAGTGGAGTCACCATCCCTGGAGGGATTTAGAACATATGTAGATGTGGCACTGAGGGACACAGGACATGGTTTAGAGGTGATCTGGCAGTACTGGGTTAACGGCTGGACTCAATGATCTTAAAGGTCTCTTCCAGCCAGAATGATTCTATGATTCTATGACTACAAAACTGACTATTTCACCTTACTGTTACAGGGCATGGAAGTTTCAAAGCTAAAATTTGGAAACTAAAAAACATCTTAGATCCTTTTTTTCCCCCTTTCTTAAGAGATATTGAGGATTACCACATTTGGTTACATAATAATTTCCCTCAGCTTGAGCTTTTTAGCAGTTATTTAGTCAGGGATTTGAGGAAAATGATGTCTGAACTGTTGAATATTTGCTTACTGGTCCATAAATGTGCTCTGTTTTGCTGTGGCTGCTGTTCTAAAAGGTTCAAAAACTTTTCTTTTAAGAATTGGAAAACCCCATTACATCATTTTTGGCTTTCATTTTCTATGTCTTTATTCAGTGACCATGGGCAGGGAGGCTATGAGAAGGTAACATGCGGTTAGTAAGGAGAACACCAGTGCTAGTGCCAACAGGTCATGCAGAGCCTCTTCCACCCAGCCAAAGGGATCCAGAGACCTCTCTTTCTCTTTCTTGTGCTTTTCCCTCACTGCGTGTCTCAGACAAAGCACTTCTGTAACCCTCAGTGTGGCTCCAAAGTTGCTCAGAGCTGAGGAATGTGAGGGATCTGCTTCATTCAATACCCAAGATCAAAACTATCCAGGTTGTTAACACCAGCCTCTGAGCCATAGAAAAACCTGCTCCAGCTGGGTCAGCCACAGCCTTTTAAAGGTGCAATTTCCTAACAACCTTTGTCAAATCTTTGCCTGCTTCGAGAGCTGCCGGTTAACTGTGCAACATGGAAGCTCATTTACTTACTAGTGTCTCCCACCAAAACCCTTATCACAAGGAGAGGGAAAATCACTGGGATTCCTTGGCTCAGAGAGGAAACCCAACTGTGAGCTGAAAATAGAGGATGTACCCTGACGTTATAGATATCTATAGATACATCTTTCAAAGAATAGCTACATTTTTTTCAGCTCAGTATTGACTTTGCTGAGATGTTCCTTATCCTTTGGAAGATATCTTTTCTTCCTCCATCCTTCTTTAAGCCAAAGAGGGCTGTGGAGCATCTTTATCCCTAATACAGCTACCACTGAAGGAGCACTTCCAACTTTACAGGCTTCCCTTCTTATTTTTGCCTTCAGACACCAGCTCACAGCAGTGTGATGAGTGGGTGCTAATTACAGAGAACTACATTTCAACAACACAGCCTTACTGCTGGTGAATACAGAAAAATTGCTCATTAGAGCAGCATGCTATTTAGTCAGATTGGCTTCCCTAGATATTAACACTCTGGCATTAATGTAGACTGGTAGTGGAATACTTGAATAAAATGATCTCAAGGTAATATATGCAGAAGGACTTGTAGAATGGTTGTCCAACCTGTGGGGTTTGGTAGGCATTTCTGCTGGGGGCTCCCATGTGCTGCTTCTGCAAAAAGCCCCATCCTTGGATTGAAACAGCTTATATAGGCAATTTTGTGGTGTTTTCTTTAAATAAGGTGCACCTCACAGGGCATGGTGCATCATGCTTATGATTTCACTGCAAGGAAATATGCTGTGCTTGAAGAGAAGCCTCCTGAGGGACCTTCTCGTGGTCTTTCAGTACTTAAAGGAGCCTATAAGAAAGATGGGGCCAATCTTTTTAGCAGGTCCTGTTGCTAAAGGGGTGATGATTTTAAACTAAAATAAGGGAGATTTAGACTAGATATAAGAAAGAAATTTTTTACACTGAGGGTGGTGAGACCCTGGCCCTGGTTGCCCAGAGAGATGGTCAATGCCCCATCCCTGGAAACATTCCAGGTGAAGTTGGATGGGGCTTTGAGCAACCTGCTCTACTTGTAGATGTCCCTGCTCAGTGCAGGGGGATGGGAACTAGATGACCTTTAAAGGTCCTTTCCAGCCCAAACCATTCTATGATTCCATTATTGTTTTTCCAGGCATCCAACTTTTTAACCATGTTGTTTGCTATGTCTGTGCTGTGTCCATGATGCAGGTGGCAGGGCTGTCTGCTGGATGGCTCTCTGTGCAGAGAGAGGTATGTGCAGTGTAGAAGCCACCCTGGAAAATGCATTGTTTGTATCTATTGCACATGACAAAGGATGCTCAGCAAAGGCTTGTGTTTGAGCACAAAAACACCCTGGAAGCTTTAGGAGCCCTGTTTAATGCAGGGGGACTGTGGGTTGGCAGAAGACTTTAGCACCAAGGTTTTCCCGAGCAGTTTTATGAGACCCAGAGGCTGCAGTTGGGTTCACAACACTGCAAGCAGAGGTGCCTTTGCTTGGACATGGCTCCCTGGTCCTCCCTCTGCAGCAGCAGGAGCATCTCCAGCTCGGCTTTGCAGAGCTGCCCACATCCCTGAAGCTGGGTGGGGAGAGGCAGCAGCTCTGCTGGGCGCAGGGGCTGGTGCCTGTGTCTGTGCAGCTGGGTGAGCTGCTGCTGCTGCAGGAGCCATGGCCACGGGGAATTCCTCCATCCCACGTCCTACCCACTCCCATCCCCGAGCCTACATCGGAAATAGTCGCTCCAGTGGGCTAATGTCAGTGATATAAACACACAGAGAAAGGACATAGCTGCTCAGCAGACAGCAATGCTCATCTCCTCACAACTACACCAGTTTCCTCTTCTGCAACCCTCTGGGCTTCCATTTGACTCGAACACCAGCTTTTGCTAATTAGCTCAGCTTTATCTAATTAGCACCCAAACGGGAGTAACTCCCTCAGCTGCCTCTGAGCTCGTGAAGAGCCCAGAGCTAAGGATTTATGTGGGGGAGTAAGGAGGAGAGTTTTCCTGGGGTTTGCATGATATGGCCTCACCTCTGTGTACTGGGAAAGTGTGTGAGTGTGTCCTTGTACTGGGGACACTCTGGTGGTCGACGCAGAAGCTGGACAGGACCCACACTACATTGACACTCCCTCATCTATCTGGTTTCTTTTCTGTGAGTTTACTGTGTATGTTTTTTTTTATATAATGGTCATGGTATTTTGCCCATAGTTTGCCTTGGGAAATAGAGTGTGTCCTACATCCATATCTATTTTAAGACTCTGCTCCGTTGCCTGCTACATGGCTGGGAGCAATGGTTTCATGTTGTAAGAGGAAATACTGGATGTTTTTAGGGAGCCTGTAACTGTGAGATCTTATGTGTGTTGATAACCCAGAATATTATGCTCTTAAGGATAATACTTATCCCACCTGACTTCAGTATTTTAAAAGTTGGCATTCTGGCTTAACTTAGTTGAGTAAGATCTATTTGCAGACAATATAGAATGAGGCACACCCAAAAAGCAAATTATTGCTTCCAATATTTGTATTAAGTTCAAAGAATTTAATTTTCCTTTGTATTAATTCTGCTCAGACTTACTTGGATTTTGGGGTGTCAGGAGAGATTGTTATCTTAAGGATAAGAAAAACTCTGTTTGCTTAGTGCAGAGCAGCGAAAAGGAATTGGGATTTATCCCTCTAGATGGTTTAGGTACCCTCATGGCTCTGCCTCTCTGCAGAAGTCAGCAGAGCCCCCCAGAGCAGTGATGTCTGACAATGTTTGTGGGTAGCAAATATTGTTGTTTCAAGCCCAAGTGCATCTGCATGGTTCCCTTTGTCACAGTGTTGTGTGGAAGGGGCAATGAAGTGAGCTCCCAGTTCACTGCAGCAGGGGATGGATGCCTGCAGCACGGCCACATTAACCTTTACCATATTATAAGGGTCTGTGTGGGGTTCATACTTGGAGCTGGGACTGCTCAGGTCCTCCTGGTTCGTGTAACCAGAGGAAGCTGTTTCATGCTGGTGTCACACCCATGTTCAGGTATGTGCTCAGGAAAGGTGGCTCTAAGAACTCCCACAAATCAAACCAGTCCTGCTCCTACTAACTAAGTGCTTGCAGGACCCAGTCCTTTACTGATGGAAACCCATTAACTAGAGTGGCCTGTCCAGGTTAAAGTAGCTGAGGGTTATGGGCATTTTCTTCAAAATTACAACAGCCAGACACAACCACTGCTTGTCAGAAAAGTGTGGGGGTGAACTTCAGCTGAGTGGGAGCACAGAAGATTTGGGAGCAGGAACATGTACAGATGCCTTTCTTAACATTGTACATCTTGTGCTTGCTCCTGGGCAGGTCTCTTAGCCCAGAGCTGTCCAGTTCAAACACTGGATCTTTATCATCCTGACTGCCCAGTTGTGTTCCTGCATATAGAACCATAGAATGGTTTGGGTTGGAAGGGACCTCCAAAGCTCATCTAGTCCAACCCCCCTACAATAAGCAGGGACATCTCTAACTAGGTCAAGTTGCTCAGAGCCCCATTGAGTCTGACCTTGAATGTCTCCAGGGATGGGGCCTCCACCACCTCTCTGGGCAGCCTGTTCCAGGGTGGCTTTTTGAATGGGCTGATTAGAATGGTTTTAGCTAAATCCCAGTTTAAGAAGGAATGTGGGTCAGAACTGGTTCCAGACGGGTGTTCAGAAGTCTGGCTCCACCCTATGTGTGCATTGGCCCCATCCCAGAAGGTTTTATGCCCTCAGACTCTCCTAGGTGCTCTCCTGACACCAATCTGAGTGCACAGTTTTAGGTGATGCGCTCTGCTGCATGGCATGGTGCTTGTGTGCAGGTTAAAAAACCCAACCCACAACCAAAAAACTCCAACCCCCAAATCAACAACACTTAATCACCAGAGATGGGTCAAGAGGAATCCCAAGGCAAGTGCTATGTGATGTCTCTGGACTCCTGTTTTCTTTAGTGCCTGGGTGAAAAGAGGGACAAGAGCACGTAAATGTGACCCTTTAGCTCAAAGATGAGCAACTACTCAGTAAACCTGGCATAAGTTGTTCCACGGTTTACAGTGGATTTTTCTCTGAAGTGCTTCTCTTTTGGTTAAGCAGCTCTCTGCTTCACAAGAGCTGAATGGTCAGTAGGTCAGACCTGACTGTGAGAAACCAGTGTGAAATTGCTGCTCCAGTGCCAGGTCTGAAGGTCACAAATGGCCCATCCTTCCCTTGCTCCTAGTTCACCTGCATATCTGGTGGCCCCAACTGTTCCCCTGACTGCACTAATGGACAAACCTGTCCTCCTGGATTTAAACCAATGCACTGAAAATAGTGGGGAAGGATTGTACTGGTTTCAGTGAGCTTGTCCTGGTGAGTACAGGGGACAGAGGCTAGAGAAGTGCTACGAGTGGATTTGGGCCAGGCAAGGTGATTTGGAGGGGAGGCAGCCAATATTGGTGTCATCTTGTACTGTATCAAGCTGGTTGGAGTTAAAGTCACACCCCTTTGTCCATCATGTGCTGTTTATGTTTTACCAGGCAACACTCAGTGCTCTGAATGGTCTTTCACCACGTCCAGTGATTCACAGAATCATAGAATGTTTTAGGTTGGAAGGGACTTCTAGAGGTCACCTAGTCCAACCTCCCTACACAAGCAGGGACATCTCTGCCTAGGTCAAGTTGCTCAGAGCCCCATCAAGCCTGACTTTGAATGACTCCAGGGATGGGGCCTCCACCACCTCCCTGGGCAGCTCATTCCACTGATCTATCACCCTCAGATTAAAGAACTTTTTTCTAATATCCAGTCTAAATCTATCTTTTCCTAGCTTAAAACCATTACTCCTTGTCCTATCACTACAAATCCTTTTGAATAGACCTTCCCCTGCCTTCATGTAGCCCCTTCGGGTACTGGAAGGTCACTCTAAGGACCCCCTGGAGCCTTCTCTTCTCCAGGCTGAACAGCCCCAACTCTCTCAACCTGTCTTCATACAAGAGATGCTCCATTCCCCTGAGCATTTTGGTCCCTCCTCTGGACATGTTCCAATAAGTCCACATCCTTATTGCACTGGGGGCTCCAGAACTGGCCGCAGAGCTCCAGGTGAGGTCTCCCCAGGGCAGAGTAGAGGGGCAGAATCACCTCTCTTGATCTGCTGGCCATGGTTCTTTTGATGCAGCCCAGGATGGGATTGGCCTTCTGGGCTGCCATTGCACATTGGTGGCTCATATCCAGTTTTTCATCCACCAGCACCCCCAAGTCCCTTTCCCCAGGACTGCTCTCCAGTATATCCTCTCCCAGCCTATACTGATAGTGCTGGTTACCCTGGTCCAGGTGCAGGACCCTGCACTTGGCTTTGTTGAACCTCATAAGGTTCCCCTGGGCCCCCCTCTCCAGCCTGTCCAGGTCCCTCTGGATGGCACCCTGTTCCTCTGGCATATCAACTGCCCCCCCTAGCTTAGTATCATCCACAAACTTGCTGGGGGTGATTCTCCTGTTCCTCTTCTCTGGGGAGGTCCAAAACCACTTGCAAGCCTGAAGCTCACTTCTGAGATTGAAGAGCAGGAGAATGTTCTCAAAGTTTTCCATCCACTTTCATCTAATATTTAAGACACAGCATAAAAGTCACAGTTTATGTGGTAGTACCGGGGAGTGAATTTTGTATTGATTTAAGAATTAGTCATTTTTAGCTTACTGTTTTATGCATCAGAAAATGGCCTTAGCTTTAGTAAGAATGCTGTATATTATTAATACCCATCATTAATTTATTCTTGGCATTGGGCTAGTAAAAGCACTTAATTCATTGCCCCGTCCTGAAAGCTGGACAAGTAAGATCTTAATCAGTTTTGATGGGGAGAAAAGCCATTTTGAAATGGAGCTGTGGCCCCACTCTTGTGTTTCTCAAACACCTTTTCCTTTGGGGGTCACTTGCATCTCCAGCTGGGCGGTGAGTCTGGAGGTGCCAAACTTGCCACCTGGAAGCTGCAGGTCTGACTTTGGCATCCTGGCCACCTGCATAGAGACTGGGAAGCCCAAGGAGTTGATGAAGCAGCTGATTTGGGTTGAGGAAAGGGGATGGGGTGGGAATCTCCCCTTGCCTGGGCTATCAGTGCCTCACCCTTGTGTTCAGGGGGGCTGGTACAACCTGCACCCAGCGGGTTAAGTGCCTGAGCCTGTGTGCAGCCAATTGGAGATGAAAAGTGCTAGTGCTCCAGGCAAGCCTCCAAGGCAGAGGACCTCAATTTCAGTCCCTGTCCATATGCTGGTTTATTTATAAGCTATTAAAGATGTATAAAGTGATTTTTGGAGCAGGCAGTGGAGCCTGTGTCTCTGCTTCCAAGTACAAGGTCTGTTTACAGACTCCTGCTTGATTTCCAGCTTGCTTTTTTTGTGTTGAATCCTCCCATAAAAATTGAAACTTGGTAGGATATAGTTTAGCTGAAGTGAGGAGCAACATAACATATAGTTTAGGGCTTTTCAATCTGCAAGGAAATACATCCTGGTAAATCACCACCCATTCTGTGCAGGGTGTCTCACATGACACTTTCCACCAGAATTGCTGCTAGTTGTATTTTTGCTGACTGGAGATGGCTCAGTGTCCTCTGCCAGCTTTGTGGGCAAGTGGCACTCACTAATTGAAGGGCACATTTGGTTCAACTTTTCCTTGCAAAAGAGCAGCAAGTTCATCAGTAGATGCAAAGTCCTCCCTGCTAAAATTTTGTTGCTTATAACCTGCTTATTTATGGCATCCTGAAAATTTAGCTTCCTTTTTAGCTGGCCTGCAGATGCAATTAAAAAGATGATGTAAACAGAGCAGCTGCCACATCTCAAGAGTGTACTTGTTCTTCTCTGAGGGCAATGTATTTTACACAAATGTATGACGTTAGAGAAAGGCTAAAAAAACCCAAACAAAACCAAAACACCACTTCATGGGCGTCATAATTCATCTGAGTTATTTGCTGAGGTCTGCTGCACGGATATTGCAGTGTGACATCTGGGTGGAATTGATGGTGCTTTCAGCTACCCTGTCTTTCTTGATGTCAGTTCTAGGAACACAGCCTCGTGACAGAGAGCATTGTTTTAAAGGCTTGAAGAATGCCCTGCACAAAGTACCCTGAGGAACCCTGAACCTTCGAAAAGGCATTTTGTAAATTGGTCTTTTAAAGTCTCTTAAGTCTGCTGCAGGATCCTCGGCATCATTTCCAGCTGGGCATGTGACACCAGTGAAGTGCTGCAGATGTGCCATTGGGCACAGCCAGCAGCGGATCATTTTGAGCTTTTAGATATATGAGTGTGCACGAGGCAAAGTGTATAAACCATCATGTGGTTTTATTGTAGTGAAAGTTAGGGTAATCCCTGGTGTTCTGCTCCGAAGCCTGTTGAAGCTGGCATAATGGCTCCATTGAATTTTAGCAGCCTTTGAATTGGGTTTCCCATTGTAGAATGCTACTGATCAAAACCTCGTGCTCCAAAGCAATCTTCACAAACCTCTCTCGCTGCTTTTTTCCTATTCTCCTGGCAGTTACAAACACTGACACAACCAGCATTTAGAAAGTTTTCTTAGATCTACTGATGAAAAGGACTGTCTAAGAGCTAGATATTATTATTATGCCATCACAAGTCAGGTTAGTGGGTTACAAAGTCTGTGCTAGAGCGAGGAGCTTGCTGCCTTGGATGTCTGCATGAACCCAGTCACCTCCACTTTTAAGCTGTGATGATGGAGCTTTCCTTTTGGGGCAAAACACCTATTATATGCACTCTTCAACCAAGCTCAATAAACCCCTCTCCATTGCTGCTGCTTTGTCTAAATGCAAGAGCAGTGCCCTAAAAGAGGTTTTTAAATTTTAGAACTTGCCTTTTTGAAGACCTTGTGTCTGTTCTGAACGAGGTGCTGCAACCAGTGTGTGCAAACCCCCAGCAGGGTTTGCTGTGTGGCTGTGAGGAGTCCTGCTGAGTGCAGGACTTGTGCACAAGTGAAGGGATACATGGAAGGCACCCATTTGGTGGGGTGAACAGTGACCTGAGGAGGCCATTCACTCCCTTGGTCTCCCACTGTGGCTTTGGGCATGCCATTTAAGTTTTCAATCTCATGGTCTCCCACCTGTAAAATGGGAAGAGTAGCGACTGTCCTGGGCCAACCCTGTGCAAGGTCACCCTCTCCAGCAAGAATGCTCTGCCCGGTGAGTGCAGCACCACATGGCTGGTGAGGAAGCAGGCTGGGGGCTGCCCCTGTTCTGCCATTCCTGGAGTTCTCCACAGCTTAGAAAAAGGTGATATAGATCTGCAGCACTGCCTTGTAGAGTTGCTACTTTCTGCAGTGTAGCAGGTACAGCCTCCAGGACTGACAAAACAGGACAAAACAAGGTTGTGCCGGAGTGGTTTGATACTTCTCAGCTGTTAAGCTCCACCTTATGGTGATTAACTGGTGCCTCAGGGTCTAGACCCTTAACCTGTTTTGCCTGTGCTTGCCCCCTCAACCAATTGGAATGACCACAGTGCACCCTCGACTAGGGTGTAAATAGAGCCCCGCCTAAGAGCCAGTGGGGGTGGTTCTTTGCAGAGCAGTGGGCCTGGCAGTCAGACCTTCCCCTTGGAGATGCCATCCAAGGACACTTCCATGGACTGAGTGAGCCTCACCCTTCTTTTGGTGAGTGATACTTTGGGCCTCTTGTGGGGGTGGTTTCCATTTTATGAGTGAGTGTGTGCCCATTTTGGTTCATCTTTCCTTAAAGCTTAGTAGATATATTCCCAGCAGACATCTGAACTTGTATTTGGCCAGAAGGGGTGCTGGGAAACTTTGGTTTCAACAACTCCTTATTTTGATAACTGCAGCTGTTTGTTTTGTGGGTGCCTCCATGCCATGCAGAGCTGGTGGTTCTCTGCACTGTGCTGTTGGTGTGCAGCCTGGTGGAGTCCCTCACTGGCTGCCTTTCCTTTGCTGAACCACAGGCTGTCAGACTTTCTCACTAGTGCTGCCAGTTACTTGGTGGCACCTAGAGATGCATTTTCCGATTTAATTGTTCTGACAAACCCCATTATCAGCTGGCTGGGGAGCTCCCGTCCTGCACTTGGTGGGGATGCAGGATTGATTCAGCGTGGGTCTTCCTGAGGCTGAGTTAAGAGCAGTGTGCCCCTGCTTGCAAGCAGCAATTTCTCTCCTTCTTTAATAATGGCTATGGGAAAATCCCCAGCACTGAGCACAGGCTTCCTGTGTGCTCTTCAGATCTTCCCAAAGGGTCTCGTGGCAGAATGTGTCTTTGTACCATTTCTGGGATAATTCCTGTAGAAATTTATTAATTCCTTGCCAGTTTGGTTCCTACAGGGGATGGAGGTGACCTAACTGGAAGCTTTAGCTAGAACAATTCAATAGAAACAATTCAGACTGGCTTCACTGAATTTTTTTCAGTTAGGTCTCAAATATGTGAATACCTTCAATACTGGGACCTCCTTCCTAAAAACCACTATGGGTAAAAAACCACAGTTCACAGCAGACCTTGGCTCTCAGTTTGCTGCAACTGTGCAGCTGGATGTGGAGAGCAGTTTAGGTATATGGTGGAGAATGGCCCATGATCACCTAAGTACTGGGCTCAGCTGTACCCCTGCAGAGACACCCAAGCCTATAGCCTCCACCTTTTTCTGTTAGAGACCTGCCAGTGGGGTGGCTCTGCATCCCCAGCCTGCCTGCACTGCAAACAGAGACCGTGGGGGCTGCTGCTTTGCAGTACAGTATAGATGAGGTTATACTGTGACTAGTTCTGAGAGCACAGCAGGCAGCATGTAATTAGAGTAATTGGCTCTAATGCTGGAGAAAGGGAGGACAGCCTTGTTGATCAGGGTGTCAGAAAGGCAAGAGAGTACATGTCTGATGGGCTCTAGGAAGAGGAGATGATGCATTTGCATCTTGCTTTCATTAGGGATGGAAGAGGAAATACTGCATTAATGGGAAGGGATTAAGCAGGCACTGACAGGCTTTTAAAGCTGAAAAGGTTAGGAAGAGAATTGACAAAGATTTTGGGAATGGGGAATGCTGAATTTGAACCCACTCTGGAGCATAAAATACAGAAGGACTGGGGAATGAAGCAAATGTGGTGATGGTATTTGTAAATAAGGTAAATGAAGCAGGATTAGCCTACAATTGAACAGAGGGAGAGCTCTGGCAACCCATGGGGGAGGACACAAACCTGCTCTGAGTTTTTGTAGGTGATTCCTACCTTGGTTTTGTCCTTAATCATGTAGAGAAAGAAGAGCTGCCTCTGGTCTGGAGGGAGTTCTCATGGGCTCACATTCTGAGGGTGGTGTTGCTGTGCTTAGATGGTTTGCAGCTACTGCATTTAGCAGGTCTGTCTTTGGCTGGCTGCTTTTTATTTAGGATTTGTCAGCACCAGAGCTGGTGTTGAATAGAAAGACCTATGGATGCCTTGGAGTGTGTGGGGTTAGTGGAAAATAGTATGTTGATGGGCTTGGTGATTTCTGGAGCAAGAGGGGGGAAAAAAAAGAAGAAAAAAAACCCAACAAAACAACAAACCCACAAAAAAAAATGTTATTGAGGCCTTCTAGGTGAAGAAATAGCCAGAGGGCTGAGATAACCTGAGAGCAAAAAAGTTCTCTGGGAGGGATGGGAACTGGAGAAGGAAGAGCCTGAG
The DNA here is from genome assembly GCA_013401335.1 of Brachypteracias leptosomus. NCBI lineage: Eukaryota > Metazoa > Chordata > Aves > Coraciiformes > Brachypteraciidae > Brachypteracias > Brachypteracias leptosomus. Next base: position 5,087 of record VYZX01027623.1, on the reverse strand, counting down.
TAGGGCTGATTTCTAGGCAGTAAAGACCTCAGTTTAGCTTGTGAGTCACAGCTTTTTCTATTTGCTATGGCTGAGCAAAGCATGGGCTTGTGTTCTGGCTACTGATGTGTTTTATGTTAAACATGCAATTAGGAGATGTGAGTAGGAACCTGTGGGCTCTGCAGAAGTGAGCGAGTAGGTGTAGATCGTGTCTACAGAGGTGGAAGCTCCAGCACAAAGGTTGGAAGCAAGAGGAGGGCAACACAGACTGAGGACTGCAGCCCATGTCCACCCCAGCCAGGGGTGCCACAAAATACTGAAGGCTTCTTGGGGTCTGAGCTTAGCATTTGACGTGTCCTGAGCAAAATAATCTTGATGGGGAAAACAGGCTTCAATTCCATGGTTTGCAGTGCTGAAATCTAGGGATGGTATAAAACAGAGAGCTCCAGAAGATGAGAGTAGTGGGACAGGGAGCTTGCAACTAAGCCTAGAGCTTAGGTACCCAAGCAGAGCTAAGAGCCTAATTTCCAATTTCCCCTACCCTGGATCTCATCAGGGTGCTGAAGTGACTCTCTGGGAGGTGGGCCAGGCTCTTTAGCTCCTCCTAAAGTCTGGGACATGAAAGCTGGCTAGAAACCCAGTACACAGGTTGGTGGTGATGGTGCTGTGGTAGGAGACCCCAGTGATCTGCTGTTGGCTTGGAGCTGGATGTGGGCTGGGGATCTTGTTATGGGTGCTGGTGAAGTACTGTCCAATATGTCCAGTAGTTTATCCTGAGATGTATTTAACAACATCTGGCTCTGAATGTTATATCTGGCCTCAAGTTGCGCCGGGGGAGTTTAGGTTGGATATTAAGAAGAATTTCTTTACTGAAAGAGAGGTCAAGCACTGGAACAGGCTGCATAAGGAGGTGGTGGAGTCACCAACCCTGGAGGTGTTTAAAAAAAATGTGGATGTGGCACTTCAGGACATGGTTTAATGGTCATGGTAATGTTGGGTTGGTGGGTGGACTTGATGACCTTAGAGATCTTTTCCAGCCTTAATGATTCTGTGATCACTTTGCCTTCTCGTGCAAATGGGATGGAAGGGAGCAGGGGTAAGGGAGGGTCTACAACCCATTGCTGCAGTGGTCTTCCCAAATCTCTGGATATGCAGTGAAGGTGACAGCAGATGATGTCCCCATAGGTTGAATGCCCCCCTCTAGACCCTGCAGAGGTGTGTGTGTGCACAGCTTGGTTTGAGGAGCAGGGCCCAGGCTGGCAGCCACCACTGCTGCCTCTGTGCTGAATCCTCCTTGTCCAAGAGCTAGCAAAGGTGGCTTCTCCTCCACATGCCTAGGGAGGTGATGGAGTTGCTGGACCCTTCCCTGCAAGTTAGGCTTGTGACTTTGCCAGAAATGACATCATTTGTTAGGCAGATTCCTTCATTAGGAAGCTTTTTAATCTCAGACATGAGCGACACAGAAACCCTCCCCCCCCGAGCAGGCTGAGCTGCACTGCCAGCTCTGCAGCATGCTTGGCTTATTTATCATTCATGGCATCATGTTTGTTTTATGACAAATGAACTTAATCACGATTTTCACAGTGGAATACACAGGAAAATACCCAGGACAACCATAGCTGCAGGTATAGAGAACCAAAGCTAATTTAGAAAGGATATACAGGAGCAGTCTAGGCAGCTGCAGAATTGAATTAATCTAATAAAAAGACTCAGCTCTATATAATTCTTCATGCTGGAACAATAGCCCCATGAGATAGGATGGTGTTCAGACTCTGCATTAAACTTTTTTCTTGTATGCTTAATGCTGAACAAAATCATTATCTATTGCTGAAAAGTGCATTTGGGTGTTGGGAATATTTTTTCCTCCCCCCAATGTTGCAAAGTGGAGGAGGGTGGGAATCAGAGATAATTTATTAATGCTCTGCTCCATTGTGGTCTTAATCTCAAACAGATGGGCCAGGATGCTCTGGCTAAAAGTCATTGTGAACACACTGTCAGAGCTTCCCCATTTCAAGTATGGCAATGCAGGGACTGGACCAGGGCACTGGGTGTGGTGGCCATCCAGAAATGTGATTCCAGACCTTTTAGAGGCTGAGAGTTCCTCACGTCAGCTTGGAAGCAACAGGAGTATGTGTGTAGGTGCATATATAAGGATGTGCTTTGGAGTATAGCTTGGGTTTGATGCCTTGATATGGTATTTACTGTGTGGCCACACTTGCCAGGGAGACTCTAACTGCTTGCTTGACCCTAGCAGTGCTGTATGCTCCCAATTTCTGTGTAATTTCTGACCCTTGTCAGTATTTTTCTTCCTCTCATGATACCAGAGCAGAAATTATGCTGATTGAACCAAGAAGAACAATGCTTCAGAAACTAACCTGCTGCTATTGTATTCTTGTGCTACTCGGCCAAGCAAAATAATGGTGTGAGCTGTCTGCACTCTGCTAGAATGCATTTCTATGTGTAGGAACATCATTAATGAGTGGCTTAAAGTATATAGCACTAAAGAATTTAGGAGAGAAAATAGAAGACACTTTCCTGAGCCTGGCAGCAGACATCTGAGACTCTCTGAGATTTAGCATCAGGTTGTGGAGAGCTTTCCTTAGGAGACTAGAGACAGTAATTTGTTCAGCCCAGCAAGATGAGAGCTCCAGGGGAATGATTGCTTCCTATAAACATCTTCAAGGGGCAAAGGACAGTGCTGACAGAAGAACTAATGGATGTAGGTTGGTGATGAATAAATTTAGGCTGGAAATTTAGGAGGCTCCTAAAGACCAGAGCAGTCATGTCATGGACCAGTTTTCTAAAGGGTGTAAGGAGTCAGAAGTCAAATTGCTTTTTAAGACAGAGTTTGATGTCCTGAAAATGGCCTTGTGATAGTGTTCACCATCAGGGAAGGGGATAACTCTTAGTGATCCAAACATTCCTCACTTTGAGCTTTACATTTCATTGAAAAATGGCTTCTTTTCCCATGAAGTGTCCTTTAAATGTGTTGGGAAGTTGGAGGCTGCCATGTGACTGAGCAGCTTGGTTTCAAGGTGTTGTAGCTGGAGATGAACAGGATGCCCTTGTCTCATTTGATGACCCCCAAAAGTGCAGCTGAGAAGCAAGGTCATGGAGATGCATGTCATGGTGGGGATGGAGAGGGCAGAGCTTGCAATATATCACTTTGTGGGGTGCAAGCCCTATCTGCTTGCACATTTAGGAGGCATTTACCCTGCTTCCATCATCCCCTTTGAACAGGCTGCCATTCCCTCCCAAGCACATGGGTCACTCTGGACTCCTGCCAAGTGGTGATAGGAAAGAGGTTTATTTTTGAGGGCTGAAGTGCTGGTGAGCAGGAAGGACCTTCAGCTGTTTCCAAGGCTGGCAGCAAGCCTCAGATCTGAGATGCCCAGGGTCCTCCTTTAGCTGTGGTAGCAAGGCAGACTGTGTTTGAGAGCCTGCAACAGAGACCTCTCCCACATCTCAAACCTGTAGGGTTTTGTTTCTGCATTGCCCATGCTCTGCATAGATTTGCCTGGGATGGATGACAGAGTACAACAGGAGAGACCAATTCCCATCTGGACATTTGTGTACTCTCCACTTTGTGCATCAGCCTGATCCATTGAGTTCACCAAGAACATGTTCCTCCAACCCTCAAGCAGCACTTCTACAGCTTCACAGCCTCTGTGGATGAGACAGCCCTGCCTGGAGCTCAGTGCTGCTGCATTTCCAGCCAGCTTCACCCTCCTGACACCTCCCTGCATCTCTGGCACACTTCTGGCCATGGGACTCAGCCCAACCCACTAACTTCATTAAAGCCATCTCTGCCTGCAGTCAGGACCTCTGTGGCTCTGATCCCAGAGACCTTGGGAATGGATCAGAATTGGGAAACCTACCAGTTTTTAAGCAAGAATCTGTGTCTTCTGAAAGAGAGTGAAGGGATTTGGGAGGCTCACATCAATTTAATGAGTATAAACTGTGCAAGCACTCAGTCTGATGCACATTACAGATATTTTTAGTATCTGGACTCTCAGGAGGATGCATCTCTGTCATGCCAATTGCTGTAAGAGACAGTTGAGTAAAGTGTCATTGCAGATGGACAAAAGTCTTTTGTTTTTACCTCTCATGAAAGTGAAGCCTCCAGTGCCCTCTTAGAAGATGTATCTATGTCCTGTGTCACACACTTCCAGGTGAATAAGGCTGCATTATTTAGGTAATCACTAAATTATAGCAGCCAAAGGGTGGGGAAATGGATAATTAAGAGGGTTGCATGAGTACTGCCAGACCTTGGTGTTTAGCTCCTGTGTCTCAGCTCATGGCTGTCCCCAGCCACCCCTCAGGGAGGGGGATAGATGCTGAATGTACTCTATAGTGTAGTCAAATTGCTTGTGGCCTGATGGGGCTGCTGTGGTGGGGATAGAAATGGCTTTGGGCATCTCCATGTGCTACTACTCCCTGCAGAGCCACTCTCCCAACGTGGAGTTAGGCAGCCTTGAGGCAGGGCTATGTTAACTCAGACTCCTGCAGCTCTGAGGGGAAGAAACTGGGGCTGATCTTTGGTCAGACTCCATCCCTGCCTTGTTGTCCTACCCAAGGAGGGATCAGTGGCTTATAGAATCTTCTTGGTTCTTCCTCCTGTAACTGGATAAATCAACCTCAGCTGATGCTTATGGTGAAGTGCAGAGCAGCTGTAATGTGCAGGGAACAGGACACAACAGCTAATTTGACTGATTCAAGCACAGAGATGACACTGGGGAGAAAGCTTAGCCTTAAATCAGCACATTTCTGCCTTAAGCTAATCCCCTCCCTGCCCAGCATTTCACCCGTGGCCATGTTAGGCAGCAATAGCCCAGCCCTGCTGAGGAGGAGGGCAGCACAACAGCACAGAGCAAAGCCTCCTGCCTCCCTGCTCCCTCCAGCAGTGGGGCTGCTCCACCCAAGGCCCTCACACCTAATGTGGAACAAAAATAACCTGAGAATGGTGCTGCTGAACCTGTCCCAGGCTATGGACCAGCAGACTGGTGCAGAGGGCATGGGATGGCCATGGTGGAAGAAGGAGCTGCCTTGGTCCAGGCAGCAGGACCTGCACAACAGCTCACATGTTGACCATAGAATCATCAGGGTTG
>VYZX01027622.1:0-22224 GCA_013401335.1 Brachypteracias leptosomus | reverse complement strand
GGTTTAAACCACCACAGAAAACTTCTACTCATGTTGTTAGGATCTGGTCTAAAGCCACCAAAGCCAACATAATCTTTCCAATGGTTCAGATCAGGCCATAAGTCCTGTGGTGGCACCATCTCTTAGATGTAATGAACTATGATTCCTTAGCAATGGTGGCACACACTGTCACTGGCAAGGTCACATCAACCATGAAACCCAGACAGTTGGTGACAAAAGAGAAAATCCAATGGACTGCTTTTTTTTTTTTTTCAGTTACCAATTTTCACTTAATGCATGGGGAAATAAAGGGAAAAGAATGAGTCTGAGAGTCTCGGCTCTGCCACTCTACCTGATATCCTTTGGCTTTTCTCACCCCCTCCCTCCTGCCCCACCTCCCCAGCCCTCCACCCCCCTCCAATTTAAATACTGTACACCTAATATGGCAGTTATTTTTATTTACTCAAAATATATGGTGCTTTTATTTTCACTGCCCTGTAAATGCAAAGGAATAGATGTCTTGGCCTATTGAACTGACATCACTTGAGTAATTAGCTGAAGTTGGAAGCCCGCAGTTTGACCTTCTGTGTGTTACTATGTAGTCCCTAAAGACATAACTTTTCTTAGATAAAGAACAGTTAGAAAGTTTTTATGAAAAAAATATAACTGACAGAAATAGCAGAACCAATTTACGCAAGAGTATTTACCCAGTGATTTCCTAAAACACTGAAAGAGCAAAAGCTCACAACAGTCTTTCATCCAGCAAAGTTAATCTGGAAGATGCTCTCCACTTCATAAAGCTCATTTACCTTAGCCCAAAGAGGGAGCAGCACAACTTTGCCTCTTGGTGATACCTGACCTTGGAGGATCTCCAGGGATGTCTGAGACCAAGATCATGCAGCCCAAACCAGCACATTTAATGCCCCACTCCTCTAAACAATTGACAATTGCTGCTCAGGTGAGCAGCTAATGTGGAGGTAAAGAAAATTCAATTTCTGTAACTTTATAGTCTTTTATGCATTAATAATCACTCTTTCACAGAGACAATAAATATCCAAACTTCTTCACATAGCTCTAATTATCGTACAGTATTTGATGTGTGAGTTTGGTCTGTGCTGACCTAAACCACAATCATAGGATACGCACTTTGAAACTCAATAGCCTTACTGAATTTGTATTAATTCTTATGAGGATGAAAATAAGCAGAACTACTAACAGAAGGTTCAGAAAGTCTAGAAAGGGTTTCATTATCTGTTACAGCTATTGTAAAACATTAAATAAATAAATGCAAACATTCTTCCTACATATGAGATCACATTAAAAAGAGCTGCAAAAGTCATTACTTCCTCTTCTAGTGTTGTCACGGGACTGGTGTTACAAATTTGGTATCTCTGGATGCACAGGTTTATCTTCTTGGCAGAGATGGAAGACTTACAGATACTGAAATGGCTTTAGAAAACTAATTTTGCTCAAAAACTATACACAAACTTGCATTCATAAAAACAGTAAAAATATGTAGTTGCCAAAGTTATTGTGAAATAATAATACATTTTCTGCTCTCAGGCTTAAACCTGTATCAAACCTCTACTCAGGAGGGCACCTAACGTAAAGAGTTCATTAGCCTCATTTCTATATGAAGCAGGTGGTTTCTTCCACCTTTCCTCTGGAACACCTGGTGCTGGCTGTGTTCAGAGACAAGTTTGCAGAGTAGATTGATATGAAGTCTAATTTGGTATGGCAAATCCTCTGGGACAAATTCCACCATAGTGTGCAGATGCACCATGACTCTGAAATGTTGCATGATTTATATTATTATAGATTTGTCTCAGGTTGGTTGGGTCTGGATTTTGAGGTCTGGTTGTTCTTCTCTTTTCCCCTTTTTAAGTAGGACTTTATTGGATTTTAACAAATAAATATACCAAATATTGTGTCTTCTTTAGCATGTTAACTCCTAGATATAGTGACAGGGTGTGCTGCTAGCTCTCTTCTTCCTCAGGCCAACACCATACTCTGCAACATCCCCCCAGCATAACTTCATCTTTTATTCACCTGTTTGCCCTTCTCCATCTCAAATCAGCCAAAGGGGAACATGCTACTGAGAGAGAGCTCAGCAAGCCACCCCCAACAAGAAGCTCCTCCAACTGGCCCCAACAGGAACTCTCTTCAAACTGATCAGCTTCTTGTTGCTTCTCCTTGTTGCTGCTTCTTTCTTCTGTTGCTCCTCTCCACCTGACTCAATTTCTGCTTCCTCTCAGACCAATCTGTTTCCTGGTTGATATATCTCTAGCCTCACCCACCACCCCAACCATGATCACCTGGAGAAAGACAGGGCCTCATACAGATGGGCCAGATTCTGCCTCTGGGGCCTTGGGGAACAAAACATGTTGCTGGGTTGTGACTCATCCATAGGTCAATTCCAACTTGGGGCCCACAGCCCAGGCCCCAGCACTTCATGGGGTTTCTGTGAGGCTACTGAATTCAAACAGGGAAAAAATCCCCTGCTTCATGAGACAGTCACATCAGTCTTATCAAGAAATATGATGCAGTATGATGGACAGTGATCCTATATGTGCAAGTGCCTATTCTCTAGATCTAACAGCAGATGTTGCTTCTTCACCAAGTGCTTGCCAGGTCCTACAAACAAAATTGATCATATTCTATCTCACCGTATTACTCATCATAAGGAACGCTTTATCAATAAGAATGCTTTTGACCACCTGCAGTCTGTCCTGACAGTCAGTTCTTTTGCTTCCTTCATAAATGCATAAAGAATTGAATTTAAATCAGAAGCAGTGATTTTTACCTGGAAACAATGTTAGAGCCTGTAACCTGTGAACACAGGGAACCCACAGATGGTTCAATAGGTGCTTGAGAGGAATGAATAGCCTTGTCCTCATTCTCCTGTTGTCTTTTGGGAAGACGCCTGTAGACTGCTGGATTTCTTTCCCATTAAGAAGTGATTTATTTTTACTCATTGCCTGCTAGAAAATGTTGTGTTCATGTTAGAATTGGAAATTTTTTTTTTTCCTCCATTGAAATGACTATCCTATTTCTCACATTAATTAAATAATCTTTTCTCAATAATTTAACAAAACACTAATGATCATGCAACCATTCCCTCTGCAGAGCTTTGATTATATTTACATCAAACAATGTTAAAACCACAAAAAGACTGATATACAAAGGCAAACTTAAAAAAAAAATGAGTATGCACAGTTAAGCTGGAGACAGAGCTCTCATATCTGATAGTAAGCCTCCATTAATACAATTTCAAGCTGTAGTACAATCAGCCTACATTTTACTTTTATTTTGGGGCTTAAAATGGATTCTTTCATGCATCCTGAATGCAGCAAACACCAAGTATTCATTATAATCAATAGAGCATATTATATTGTGACCTCTCAGCTGTAGCAAGATCTTTCACCCAACAGAAATCATTCTATGTGAAGGGCCCTTGAACACAAATTAAAGTAGACTGCAATTGAGGGAAATTGTAGTCATAACTGCTGTAGAAATGAAGTCAGCTCTTCATCTGCATGATCACAGCAAACAGTGCAGATGCTCTCTGCTATAAGCATTGATGCAAGTGCCAAAATTCCTTCCTTCTAAACGAGTTTTATTAAAATGCCTTTATCCTTAAGGGATGTGTCATTGGTACTACATGAAAACAAAAACAGAAGCAAGCCTTGAAAATACAATAGGAGTCCAGGAACCAATTTGATCTAAAAGTGCCATTACAATACAAATGAGTCTCCAATGACAGACGCTGCATTTCAGGTGTGAATAAAAATGCACACATTGCCTGCCTAAGTGATGTGTGTGGACTTGTACAAAACACGCTTAAAGGTCTCCTGCCCCAAGGAGGTTTACAGAATAACTCTGAGAAACCCAAACCTTCTATTTATTTAGAAAATTATGTTTTCTTTTTCCTCCCAACTGCTTTTTTAGCATAGATTTTACAGTAGATCATTTTTTCTCTACAAAGCTTAAAAAAACAAATGATACATCCTACAAAGTAGTAATTAATCAGAATCCAAGTTAGCTTGACAATAGCCAAAAAGCTAAGAACACATAATGGAATCTGCTTGCCAACAGCCACCAATCGAAAATTCAAAATATTACTACTTATGACCATATTTATCTGAGAGGACTCACTAGCTGGTGCTACAGTCAATGAAGGATCAGGGAAAGGGCAGAGATATTATTCTTCTGAGCAGTGACATCAACTTTAGGTCTTTAAACCTTTCAACAGAAGATCAGAATGGGTTTAGTGGAGATTTTGAGCTCTCTAGAGTAAAAGGTCCTTTCACTAAGGCAGAAATCTCTGAGTTTCCTAAATGAATGCAAAACCCATAATTCTCTTTTAGGACACAAAGACCTTAAATGTAGATCAATGAAGGACCAACAGGCCACTTTATTTCAAAGAGACCAGGGAATGAGGAAAAAAAAAAAAAGAAACTTTAGGAAATGCTAGTCAAAAACTATTTAAGAATGCTTCCTCTTTAAAAATATTCCTCACAAACCTATCAACTAAATGAATCCTCCTTAAAGGCTAATTCCTAGTAAAGATTCATTTACAGTGATGACTTATCAAAGAGAAAAATGCAAATGAAAACAAAATATGTTGTCTTAATTGAATAGCTTGCAGGAAACATACACGTTTCCATCAATAACAAACAGCATGCTCTGGGGACCAGGACAGATGAATGACAGGCAAATATTGAGAAGTCTGAACTGATCATCTCTAAGATCACTTTAGGATTCCCTTCTCTTTCCATTCTAAAGCTGTTAAAAGCTGAGAAGTGGGGGAAAACATCAGAGGAAGGGAAACATCTCTTTTTCCTATGAAAAAAAAATATGCAAAAACATGCTATCTTTTTTATTTATGGCCTCAGCTCTTTATTGAGACAGGAAATATTTGCATATAATTTTTTTCCCCATTAAAGATTTTGGAAAAATGCAATGGCAAATAAAATTATTATTTGACATAGTCCTGGCTGAGTCCCTCTCATAGACAATCATCAATCTGCTGTAATTGGACCCAACAGTTGCATCCTGCATATTTCCAAGCCAGCTGGATCTGGCCAAATTCCAAATACTGTCTTTACTCTGGGTGTCTCCACTAAATTTCTGGATACAGACATCCTAACTGAAGCCCTTTGCAAGGGATCCTTTAGTCCAACTGCTCAGGGCCAGGGATCAGTGATGAAACCCAATTCATCTCTGTAATTCTCCCAGAATTACATCCAGCTGTAGCTGTTCTGGTTCATGTACAAAAAAAAAATAAAACAAACGTTCAAAGGAATTTCCTACAAACATGTAGTTTAATTTTAGCTAGTGCTAGAACATTACAATGTTTGTGAAAACCTACAAATACTTGAAAAACATCTCCATTGGGAGCATTTAGATTTGGTCTATGTCCTTTAGGAAGGACAACACTCCACTTGCTCCCCAGCTCCTTCAGCTGACTTCTTTTTCCAGAAGTAGGTTGGACATACCTCCTTTTCTTTTATGGATATGTCTCCTTTATGGTATCAAAACACTATTCTTTTTCTTGTTCCTCTGCTTGAAACTTTTCCATCTCTGCCCCGTCTCCTATTCTTTATCAGCAGCTGATCAGGGAACACATGAAAATCATTGATTGTGCTAGTAGAAACCCTTTTATTCCACCACAGAGGAAACATTTGCTGAAACCTTGATTGCCCTCTTTCTGCTTCCCAGATCCATTCAGCACTACTATAAAACGGATGTTCTTCTCTACAATCATAAAAGATGTTCATAAATCAAAGAATTCTTGTCCTGGCAGGGGCATATTCCCCACACTGTCACACTATTGCTCCTATCTTTATGGACCAGACAATCAACAGACTCTGTTGAAGGAGAGCTACTGTAGCAGGATATAAATAGCCTCCCTCAGCAGAGACCAAGCCACGTGTTATACTAACATGGATAGGCTGCCTCCAATCCCCATCTTAGCTAACCATGGTACACCTGCATGATGCTGCCCTAGTGACTTCTGACCATCAAACTGCTGCTCCTCTTTGCTTTTGCTAATCAGCTTTTATGGGAGCAGAATGTGCTTTCAATGCAATTAACAAAGCACCTCTACCTATGGGCTTGCAATTGAAAAAAATAATTTTGTGCTAATGTTTCCTTACAAAGGGCATTGTGCATATAATAATCAGTACAAAAATATAAACATGAAATTAAGGCATGAGGAGCCTCTCTAATGCGATGGTCTAATGGTCCATGAAACAGATAACTTCACAAGCTATTTTTAAGGGCTTTCAGGCTAGAGAACACAGATGCTCCTTCCTAAAGCAAGAATTCAATACTTATCCTTAGGATCTTTATTTGTCAATTTCCTTCACAATCCTCTGTGTAGCTGTAATGTGGGTCCAGCCTAATCTTGAAACATCTTGTAAACTGAACCTTTTCTCAAGCTGAGCTCTCCAGATCAGGTAGTGAGGACAACTCACTGAACATGCAAGTCCCCAGCTATACAATCAATCATGAAGTCAGGATTTCAGGCTATGGGTATTTTAAAGTGTAGTTTCAATAAAACAGCACTGAGACTCTCTTAGCCACCTGACCTATTGGTCCTAATAATAGATCTACTGAGGCAAACCCTGCAGACACAAGGAGAACAATTTAGATTAAAATAACCCCTTATTCCTCTTCACATCAGTTACCACCTAATAGCTCAGCTTATAAGACATAAACCAAAAAGCAAGTCAGAAACAATTAAGGAAGATTTTGTGCATGTTCAGAGGTGACCACATATGAGATCTGAGAGTAAATTTCTCGAAGACTGATCCCACCACCAATCAGGAAACCTGTAAACTTAACATCATAATTTCTTTCCCTCTCTACTCAAAAATCAGTTTCTCAAAATTAAGAATTGTATCTTTCTTATGAGTTACCCAGATTTTTGGACCCTCCATGTATTATCTTCTGAGCTATACCTTGTCATTAGCTTCTTTCAGATTGCTCAATATTTGGACCGATTGCCTCCATTCCTTGCTGATGACTCTCATGACACTTGCTATTAATTAGTTGCCTAAAGAAATTATTCTGGAAATCTTCTGAAATAACTCCCTTGCTCAGTGCATAGAATTAGGCACTTCTACAATAAAGGATGCAGCTTCATCAAACAGCCAAGTTACGATCAGAATTACTTGAGTCTTGATTTGTTGCCTTTAGGCACTATGCTGTCATGTGAAGGAATCATTAATAAAGCAAGTATAATTCATACACCTAGAACAATTCACTATTCATTTGGGGAAAAAAAGCATACCAAACCATTTGAGTTAATTTCCCAAGAATCCCTAAGAAAAAGGCCAAGTATGAAAAAATCCATTTTAGCAAAAGACAAAAAAAAGCAAAGTAGAACAGGTTTTTGATGTTATCCTCTAGGCAACTGTTGACCCACAGCAAAAAAAACCAAAAAAACAACCAGTTCTAACTACTGAGATTGCTGCTCTTCTCAGTCTTACTCTTTCTTTTTCTATGCAGACATCAGGAGTTTATGGGACTGTGGATTTCTTACTGTGATCGTCTTATCCCACAACTTCAGAAAGAATGAGGCAGCATTATTTTCATATGCAATCAGCACAGCAACATTATCTGGGAATAAACCTTCCTCACCCTAGGATAGGAGAAATCTCACAGTACCTTCTCCATACTAGAATTAGTAAATTACTTCAGCTATCTGAGAAGCTTAGTTAGCTGACTGCTAAAAGGCAGAGTACAAAATTAATAAGCAGTTTCCTTACATTATCTATAATGTTAACAGGCTACCAAGTAAGTACACTAATATGTCAAGTACTTCAATCTGGGAGATGGGGTATAGGAGGTGTCAGAGAGAGAGAAATTACATATATTTATGTATTAATATCTTTTCATCTCTAGAAACTATTGATAGGATCCTGTTAATATGTCAACATTTTGACTTGGAATGAGTTTCAACATCATCTCTATCCTGAAGCACTGGGTTGTTTCTGGGGAATAGGAAGAACAGGCCTATAAAATTCCTTCCAGACTAAACAGCAAAAACAGCAGCTACAGGAGGTATGATTGGCTTTTTGGCAGGAAGGCATCCTGTCATGCATCAGACCAACATTCATTAGTATTGGTGAGCATTGCTACAATCAGAATTAACTGTTATGAATAGGACTTAAGGATAATTTAGCCCCAAACAATGTAAAAGCATATGTATTTTCACATTAGAAGTAACGGTGGCATCAGCTCAGATGCACTCTTAATTCTTTTGAAGAGAACGCAAAACAAACCCCATGCAGAATGTCTTCCTGTTAATCTAGTTGAAGACTTCAAAAATATTGAATAGAGAATCTAGCACAGTCTTGTAACAGGACAAAATAAAGAAAAGCCTGATGTGTAAAAAAAGCATTATTATTTAGACCTACTTCTGCACAGTACTGAGCACATGCTGAACATTAAGTATTAAGCATAGCTAAGCATTAAGAGATCTCATTACCATTCAGGTAGCATCTAACATAACCAGACCTTTTACAAGGAGATAATAGCTGCAGAAAAGGTCATAACAGCATTTTTCATCAGTACATCTCAAAGCACCACACAAAAGAGGCTGGTATCATTATGCCCATTTTACAGATAAGGAAATTGAGGCAAAAAGCCGTGAAGTACCTTCAACCAGACTAGAAGAGCTACTATCAGACCTAAAAATAGAATCCAGTTCTCTTAAATCCTCATCTAGTCTAGTCACGAGCTTCTCTGAAGACAAAGGGGACAGTTGTTCTTGGACAATGACAAAGACTTGACTTTTCAGAGGTGCAGCCAGCAAGGGAGACAGACACTTGAAGCCTACAGAAAAAAAAGTGCATATATTTTTTCCATTCTTATAGCCAACAATCACCAGATCAATAAGTAGCCTGGAGTGCTAAGAGCACATTTCTTGGCCTGGTTTCAGATAGCAACCCAGACAGACAAATCCAACTGGCCCCAACTGTGTTGGATTCCATTCAGACAGAAAAGACACATGCACAGGGCAAGTTGTAGGATCAAGTTATGATAGCATGCTGAATTATTAATTTTAAAATGTTTAAAATGGCAACATCCCTTTATATATAAACTGTTTCCTACATAGTCTTGACAGTACTCTCATTATATGCTAATAGATGGTTCTGTAATAAACAGAAGCTTAAAAATGAATCATGTTTATATACCTTGGGATGACATGAGTAAAAGTATTTTGCAAGTAAGGAGTGCAGAGAATCTTTTTTTATGATGCATTGTTGTCTCCTTCTTGGCATTGAACAACACTTCATAATATCTTACATTATAATTTTATTTCTTTCGTACCAAAATCTGTAGCTGTTCTATACATTTCAAAAGTTAATTGTATAATTGTCCTTTATGAGGATATGGCAAAGTCTCTTCAGATTCACTTTTTTTTTTATACATGCAAAGCAATCACTCTCTTGTGTGCCATAACAATGACAAACGTGAGGTATTTTTAATTCTGAGCCAAAGAGATACACCACTCCCCTCATTAGAAATGTAAATGTTTGGGCTGAAGAGAAGACCTGTAACCAAGCAATGTTTTCACAAGGTCACATTTCTTATGACCTACTATCTAATCCTGGATGTACACATCATAACCTACTTCAAGCAAAGCTGCTGGCAATGCTGAGGTAACAGTTAATTAAATGTATTTTTCTAAGATACTTTCAATCAAAAGCACCATGCAATTTCAAATACTATTACATCCAAGATCACTGTTAGCGTCTACTATAGTAATGTAAATTACATTAACACAGGATTCAGGCCAATCAATGCAAACAAACTTGAATTTCAGAGAAGTTCTAAAAATGAGATTCTCAGCCATTAAAAATACAGCACTGTCTCAACCCTTTTTCCTTGCAACAAAACCTTAGAGCCATACTATGGAGTACATTTCAAACTTGACACAAAAAAACAAAGAAGTCAACAACTATTTAGAACTGCTATTCACACAGTTCCAAGCTCATCATAGCTACTTGNATGTGTGTGTTATCAACACCCTCTGGCTCCCACTACTGCAGCATGAGGGCTGTATGGGGAAAATCAGCTCAGACAGGCCCACTACATAGGGAAACCACATATCTGCATATTCGTGATATTCTAACTGAACATAATAGCGGGGCAAAATAAAAGCTTTTACATTAGATTTGTATTTGGAAATACCATGGGAAAGAAGAAGATGAGAACCAAGTTATTTACTTAGGTACAAAAGGACAAGTATAGAAATCCATTTTTAGCAATAAGGCAAGATACTAACATTGGTTGTGTAAAAAAGGAGACAAGCATACCATGTAAGCTCTGCAGTACAGTGGCAGTGTTGTTTTTAATCTAGAAATTATTAACTGCCTGGTTTAATTAGTAGTAGTCACCTTGCATGCAGGGCTACAGTATAAACACGAACCAGAAGACTTAATTTCATCTTTCTTTACATCTACAGGTTCTAATTCTGTCTGCTGTGGGATTTTACACAATGGTGACACAAATGTTATTATTGCTAGCTATTACAATATCAGGATCAAATTATTTCTTTTGTTTGCTCATCCAGATTTTAAAATTTGGCAAAACACATGTTTAATAGTAACTATCAAATTAATTACATCAGTGTAAACTCCTAGAGATATGTGCATATACACAAATTGTTGTGATCTAAATCAAGGAATGTATTTAGAGATACAGTAGATTGATAGAAGGATTAAAACAGTCTAACTTAATTTGGATATATGCATGTCAACAGAAGAGAATAGTGTCTATTTAATTTAAGCTAACATCTTAAAGGGATTTACTCAAGTACACACAACAAGCTGTCTGGAAACTCTCAGAAATTGCCACACAGACAAATGACTATAAAGTAACAGGCTACTGTGTATCTGCTGATCCATGGCCATGGCCCGTGTCAGTTTTCTTAGCCTATAACAAATAGCAAGATAACCAAAGTTAGCTTAACCATCTTTCCATGAAAGCTAAACTAATTAACATAATTTCTCATCTGTCTTGGACAGATGCACTGTCACTGTAGATCAGCTGATAGGCGATATCTTGTCAAGGCATTGCATTAGATAAGTAATGTGA
This sequence comes from Brachypteracias leptosomus, assembly GCA_013401335.1. Lineage (NCBI taxonomy): Eukaryota > Metazoa > Chordata > Aves > Coraciiformes > Brachypteraciidae > Brachypteracias > Brachypteracias leptosomus. Next base: position 11,133 of record VYZX01027622.1, on the reverse strand, counting down.
TAACAGAGCAAAATTGGTTTGACTTCTGCACAAGAAAAATGACCAAACTAAAATGGGATAAACTCTATTCTATGCCAGTTGCTGCATTTTTCAAGAATCTATGTTGGCCTAAACTAACTGGTACTGGTGCCAATTTTCTTCATGTAAATGAAAACCTACAGAGCCATCTAGAAAATGTAGCACTGGTTTAACTAAGTGTGCATTTTAAATGACCAAATGTAACTCAGTTTAAAGCACTACATTTAAAGGAGGTTTATTGTACTTTGCCTTAAATTGATTGGAAATGGGTTTAAATTAAACTAACATATTCTTAAATCAGAATGCTAGATCACAATACAACTATGCAGACTTCTTCACCTGTAAAGTTGTTTAAAATCACTTTCCAGTCTTCCCATCAGACAGGCCAAAATTAATACTGGTAAAAGTCCAAATAAGACCTCCATTTGTTGCCAAGAAGCAAACAATTGTGGTAGTCTTTTGCACCTGCAAGTGACCTAAAGGTGGAAATATTTGCATATGCAGGCTTACTATAGATACCAGATCTACTTTGGGCTATCCTACCTGAGGAAATACTGTCAAGTAACCCAGAAAGAGTTCATTATTATCCTTGGAAGAAATTAAATATTCTACAGCTTTAGTGGTCCAAATTAATGTAAAACCTTTTGCTCCTCAGACTCAAAAGACTACAGGTAATTAGACTGAATCATAATGCCTCCTTAAAACCAACACATATTAAAAGAAGTGTAATCAAAAGACTAGGAAAAAAAAAACATAAAGAAAGAGTAATGAAATTAATACATTCTTCATGATTCTGCAAATCAGTTTCAAAGGGTTTATGTCATCCTCTTTTAACGTCAAACTGTATGAAAGAGAATTTCTCTACATGTTTTGAAGCAGGAACTTCTCAAAGGAGATTTACCAGGTATATTGCTTTGGTTTAAAGTGCTAAAATACACAGAAAAAAATATTACTGTTCAAGATATCCCATCTTATTTCTAAATAAAAGAAGTAGTAGCCTGAGTGTCATCCATTACAGGAATCCCAATGGTTTAGGAATCACTGACACTAAAACAATGGAGCAAAACGTCTCAGCACACAGAGGAAAAAATAAAGCCTTGATCCAGGAAACTGTTCCCTGCTGAGACTACTTAAGACCTATTAGATTCAGGATTGACATGGGACATGGCTTATTCAGAGCAGTTTGCAAGACTGAGGCCAAAGAAAATTTTAACAAACATTCCTCTCACCGTAATAAAAAGCTTGTTCTGCATTTTTTCAATTATCCATTTTTGTTATTCCTTCTATATCTTATTGTAAGATAGTAGAAAGGCCAAGGTTTATTTTATTCTCAACATTTTTCATTAGTAAAAAGGGATATTATAAATAAATTAAAAAAATTGACATAAATAAGAAGTACTACTAATATTCAGTGATGACTTCATAGATGGCCAAAACATTTCTAAAGGGCTAAGAAATTTTAGAGGGAGGTATTGCCTGAAAGTCAGCCCACAAATTCCTCTTCTCCTAGAGGCAAACTTCCAGATATCTTTCATATTCATTTAGAAGTTTCTCAGCTTGTGTTATGAATATAGGTGATGTAAACCAGTGGTTGTGGAGAAAGGTCATTCTGAGCTGTTGTGATTCAGTGCTATGATAAAGGCTGATCCTCCAACACTTCTGATTTAGCTGCTATTGAAACTATAGTTGATATACATTGTTAGCTATTCTCAGCAATTCATACTAACCTTGGAAAATTTGTAGAGAAAATTGAGAAATATCAGTCTGCATTTAAAAATGCACAGTGTATCTGCAGTTTTAATCTATTACCTCAATAAAACTTAATTTATTAAAGAAAGTAATAACCTGATTCATTGTAGAGCTTGTATGGTTTGCCTATTTTCACTGCAATAAGTGAAATGCAAAAGGCAGACACTTGTCCTAGAAGGGATCACATCGTCCCATCCACTTCAGATATATCATAATCTATTATGTTACATCTAGTCGCCACTGCACTGAGCCTCCTATAATTTGTGTCTGTTGAATGTCTGTCTACCAAAGTAGACACCTGGAGTTTTTGCTTCAGTCATTACTGCTTAAACTGTGGGCTGTGTGGCCCCTGATTCAGCTGCAAATGAATCCTCATCAAACAAAATGGCAGTTTTGTGTGGCACTCTCTGCCAGGGCAATTCACACAGATTGCAACTCATTGTGTTTACATGTGAGGACAAGGCTGATGTAAGGACGCTCAGCCCCTTAACACTTCATGACACTTGAGGACTCTGACACTAAGAGTGGCAAGTATGTCCTACTGTAATAAGAAAATCTGAAAAGACTATTATTCTCCCTCCAGTACATGCTGATGCGTATGCCATTCTGAGTGATTGGCCACTGGACTCTTCTCTGACAGACAGGTGTGGGATGTTCCAGAACTATCAGTCCAATAATGACTGAAGGACTGATACAACCCCAGCATCTGATCAGGCAAGAATAACCCTCTCCCCCTCTACTCTGCTCTCGTGAGACCCCACCTGGAGTACTGCAACCAGCTCTGAAGCCTCCAGTACAAGAGGGACATAGAGCTGTTGGAGCAGGTCCAGAGGAGGGCTGGAACATCTCTCCTATGAGGACAGGCTAAGAGAGTCAGGGTTGTTCAGCCTGGAGAAGAGAAGACTCCAGGGAGATGTCATTGTGGCTTTCCAGTATCTGAGGGGGGCCTACAAGAAAGCTGGGGAGGAACTTTTTACAAGGGCTTGAAGTGATAGGGTGAGGGGTAATGGCTTTAAACTGGAAGAGCGGAGATTTAGATTAGATGTAAGGAAGAAGTTCTTCACTATGAAGGTGGTGAGTCACTGCAACAGTGGGAAGCTATGGATGCTCCATCCCTGGAAGTGTTCAAGGCCAGGTAGGATGGGGCCTTGAGCAATCTGGTCTAGTGGGAGGTGTCCCTGCCCATGGCTCAGGGCTTGGAACTAGATGATCTTTAAGGTCCCTTCCAACCCAACCATTCTATAATTCTAACTACAGAACAGTTTTTTACAGAAATCAGAGGGTTCCTTTACTTTGCACCTATACAGATCTTTGAAACTAGGACACTTGTAAAGACATTTATCTATACTATAACTCCAGCACAACTGAGACTAGCAGTTGGTTTCAGGTAAACATAGCAATATTTCACTGTCTCCTCTTCCTCTGTAATTTCACTCATAACTTTGATAGCACCCTTCCTTCAATTTGAACTTTCCTGCATCACTGACTCAACTGGAGCTTGGATTAGGGTGCATGTTAACATACTTGAAGGCCTTTGAAGACAGTTGCTACCCTTTCTCAATCTGTTTAGCAACTGATATAAATCGTGACCAGCATGACAACACAGGTAGGTCCATGCAAAGGAGTATATTCACCAGCAGTAGGTGAAAATGGATCAATGATCATGGCTGTCAAAACCAAAAACATTCAAAGGATTTCTGAAGAATTTTAAAGGAATTTAATGAAGGGATGTAGCCACTCTATCTTTATATTCTTGAATGAGTACATGAGGAGACATAGCAGGGGCATAATGGTCAAGTGTGAAAGAAGTGAATCTCCTATAGGGCCTGAGGAATGGAGAAGTCCTGGGGTTGAATCAAAAAGAGAGGGAAAAGCACAGATGTCCAGATAAAGAGTCCATGTGATCCCTTCAACCAAATGCAGTCAAGTTGTGCTATGCCACAGAGGGAAAGGAGAAGGAAGAACCACTTTTCTTACAGTTTCACTTTCTAGTTCTCATCTTCAACACTGCGACTGCAGTGCTTGCAAACACAAGGAGACCATTCTTCCTCTCTTAAATTCCAGTGGCCAGCCATTTCTGCCTTTCCCTGAAGTGTCACTGTATTCTAAAACTCAAGGAAGGATTTAGCTAGTGAGTGGGTGTAAGCATAAAGAAAAGAAGGGGGAAGAGAAGGCAAACAAGCAGGTAAATTTCAAACCAAATAAGCAAAGGATTCTATAGCACCAATATCAAAGCAGCAAAAGCCACAATGGCTGAGAACCTGAGGCTGATGTCATTTACTTTCAGGCCTTAGGACATTCCGTTCCACATAATCTACTGTCAAAGTCAATTATAAATATTACAGTATCTGCTACTGGAACTGATACAATCCATTCAGAAGAAAACATCAAATGCTGCCTGTAAGGTACATAAGCACTTAATGACAAGAACTTATATCAAGATACAATCAAAATGAACAAGCTTTACAAAAGAGCAAACCAAAGCTGGCTTGCTTGTGATACACAGGATTAAGTTTGTTATTGATACATAGGCTTGAGTTTGCTATTGATATATGGGAATAAGGTTGCTACATTTGCTCCCCTGCATAAGCCATCCCAAAAGTAACATTTTGTAACTTTCCCTTGCTTTGCATTATTGCTCTACTAATTTTCCCTTGCTTTGTGTTGCCGCTTTACTGCTTTTGAGTAATTACCTATCAGAATGTAGTGGAGATACTCCCTAAGAACAAAGGACCTCATCCCAGGTGGCCGGTTTGGGCTAGATCGGAGCCTTGGGCCAAGACCAAATAGACACCAGGCATGCGCGGAACCTCGGGGTCAGATAAGAGTTCAGCGAGGAAGACCAGCGTATCTTCATCCCTGAGACCCCCAGCGACCACCACCAGAAGACACTGCGCAGCCGCAGATGGGAGGAGCCTGATTAGCATGAGAAGCAGGGACAGGTCATGAATATGTACGGTTATATTTCGAAATCTTGTGAATATGCACTAGTTGATTGTATAAAAAGAAGTAATTCTCTGAAAGATTTTTGCACACGTTTTTGGTGGCATTAGCCCCCGTGTGCCCGGCGCCGAATAAACATACCTACTTTACAATCTACTCTGATTGTGGAGTTTTAGTTCCGCGAGTCACTTGTGTCTCTTTGTTTTTAACATCTGCATTTGATTTCTCAAGGGATTATTTTAAAATAACTTTCTTCATTAGGAAACAAAGGAACAAAGATTTTTATTTTTTTTAACACCAGTCATAAAGTTACTTTCCTAAGTCTATGTTAATATTTCAAAATAGACATAATTATTAGATTTTTAAATCATTCAGAACCTGACACCTTCTGCTGAAATCAGTAACACTATCTATCTCTCACTACATTACCTTAACACTACTGAGACGATGATCCACTCTTGAATGTGATGTAGCGCTATTTGAAGAAGGAAACTGTGCTGGTAGGCATAGAGAAGCACTTTGAAGAGTTTGAAATCGGAGTACAATCTCTTTTTTTCAAAGACATACAGACAGAACTGTTTGTTTAGAACTGGAACTGCTCCCCAGATCGTTCCCCTGTTTTAGGGCAGATAGGTGAGTAACGATTTTTGCTATATGCACTTGGCTAAGAAACACTAGCCCATTCTGGCAAAAGAGGACCTTGGACAAGTTTATTTCTGTCTTTGCCCTTTCTTGACTTCTGTACAATTGCCATGTACTTCAACACAAAGCCTCTAAAAATTTAGAAATTCCAACTGGTATGGAGCAGAGCAGCATGTGCCCTCAGACACACATGCTGCTGTGAGCACATCAAATCTATTCTCCTCACATGGAAGCGGCTTCTCAACAGGCAATAAATGAACCTCTAGTTCTACCAGATGGCAAGGTGTCTAAAGGATCAACAAAATCTCCAAAATGAACACACAATTCATGTAATCCCATGGCCCAATCCACCACACAAGTACAGGTTGACTTTCTCCCACCTTCTCTTTTTCTAGCATCAACACGCAACAGTAGGAATAACATATATTTTAACCTTAAATTCCATTGCACATATGCTTCCTCTTAAGAAACTATGGAGTGGGCAACACAGTCAGGCAGCTGGTACTCTGCCATGTGACCAGGAAGTATAAAGACCATACCAAGTGGTGACATGGGTAGGAAAGTACTAGTAGATTGCTTAGCACACCCTCATCTAGTGTATAAACTCAACAGAGCTAAGCAGAATTGTTAGGGGGTGTATAGAAATGCATTCATCACAAAGCAGAATCAGTCAATCCTACTGTAAAATCAGAAAAAAAGAGGAGATTGCATCAGATTTTCGTTTCTAACTTCCAACACCTCACTGAGACAGGTCTGGGCAATTAAGACACAATGATGCAAGTGTAACTTGTGGGAAGCAAGCTGGTTTACTAGATACACTCTGCTAGCAGACAAACTGCTATGGCACTGGCAGGCTCAGGGAAAACAAAGCCTACAAGAACAGAAAGAATCCTCTAAGGTGATATTCCAAGTGACTGCAGATATCCTTTATGGAGTAAAATTGTGCTTCTACTGTTCCTCTTGAAAACAGATGCAAGATTCGTTTCCAGGCCTGTTCATTTGACTTCTCCTGAATATGTTAACAGTTTATTTCTATACTTCTCACTTCTTTTTAATAGGAAGGATTCCCCTGAAAATTATGGATAGGACAGAAGATTAGTTTTAGTCCAACTTTTAGCATAGTAAAAGTCTTTCTACACTAAATAATTTCATTTGCTACAATGAATCATAAAGTCAGCTGAAGTGAAAGATAACATATCTTAAGAACCTTCGAAGAAAAAAAATAATGGTATCTACCTAATTATTCATCAAAGAGTACTTTAGGAATAAAGTTATCTGCAATATTAGAAATTTTTTTAGTGGTCTACTTTAATAATAATATAAGAACAGTGCTGCTTGAATTAACCATTCTGCATAACTGTGCTCACATATCAAGGATGTTCAAATGTACTTTTACATGTTCATTCTATTCTTATTATTAGAGATACTCATTCCATATTTCCCACAAAAATATTCAATTCTTAATGCAGAAGTACTTCCACTGTGATCCTTTTTAATAACTTCAGTCTTGCCACAGTTCAGGATCTTTCATAAAGCTTCTTTTTGAGTTAAAGGGCATGACGTTCCAATAATACTAGTAATATATATTACATTTGTATTTCAGTTTTCAATTATTTTCACATTTCTATCATCATTTTCTCCACAAAAATATTTATATGGGAGCAGTCTCATTTTGCACACAAGAATACATCTAATTCTGACATGCATCTGGTATGCTGTCTGGAAACATTTTTTATTAGATTTGTCACAGCATATTTAGAGGTAAATTTACTCTGAGACATTTCAAGATATAACAGTATTTTCTCATGCACACTAATGAAAATCCTAAAAATCTCATATACTATGTTGAAAATTTGCCCTAAATCATAAATATGATGATTTTCAAAGTATTTTGAATCTGCATGTTATTTTGCATTTAAAACACTGAATTAAAGTTAATTGAAGTTGGAAAAGACATCTGGAATTCATCTTATTCAGCCCCTCAGCACAAGCAGGACCACCCAGAGCCATTTGCCCAGGACCATGTGGCTCCTGGAGTGTGTGGAAGATAACTTCCTGACACAGCTGGTGAGTGAGCCAAATAGGGAAGGCTGCCTGCTAGCTTTTTGTTCACAAACAGAGGAGGACTTGTGGATTATGTGATATTTGGAGGCTGTCTTGGGCATAGAGTTTTCAATTCTTGGGGAAATAAGGAGGGGGCTCAGTAGAACTGCCACCTTGGACTTCTGGAGGGCTGACTTTGACCTGTTTAGGAAATTGGTTGACAGAGTCCCTTTGGATGTAGTCCTGAAGGACAAAGAAGATGTCCAGGAAGACTGGACATTCCCCAAGGAAATCTTTAAGGTGAAGTAGTAGCCCATCCCAGTGTGCCATAAGATGAGCCAGCAGGGAACAAAGATCAGCCTGGCTGAACAGAGAGCTTTGGCTGGAACTCAGGAAGAAAAGAAAAGTCTATGACCTATCAAAGAAAGGGCAGGCCACTCAGCAAGACATACAAACATTTAATGAGGCTATGAAGGAAGAAAATTAGAAAGGCCAAAGCCCAACTAGGACTTAATCTGGCTACTGCCATAAAAGACAATTAAATGTATTTCTATAAATACATCAATAGCAAAAGGAGGACTAAGGAGAATCTCCATCCTCTGTTGGATGAGGAGGGAAAATTAGTGACCAAGGATGAGGAAAAGGATGAGGTACTGAATGCCACCTTTGCCTCAGTCTTTAATAGTAAGACCAGTTGTTCTCTGACTGCCCAGCCCCCTGAGCTGGAAGCAGAAGCTCCCATAATCGAAGAGGAAATGGTCAATGACCTACTACACCACTTAGATACACAAAAGTCTATGGGGCCGGATAAGATCCATCCAAGGGTATTGAAGGAGCTGGCAGAAGTGCTCATCAAGCCACTTTCCACCATGTATCAGCAGTCCTGGCTAACTGGGAAGGTCCCAGTTGACTGGGGTTAGCAAATGTGACACCCATCTACAAGGAGGGCTAAAAGGTGGATCTGAGGAACTACATGCCTGTCAGTCTAATCTTGGTGCCAAGGAAGGTTATGGAGCAGATCATCTTGAATGTCATCACAAGACGCGTACAGGATGAGGCAATCAGGCCCAGTCAGTGTGGGTTTATGTAAGACAGGTCCTGCTTGACTAACCTGATGTCCTTCTATGACAGGACGACCTGCTTAGTGGATGAGGGAAAGGCTGTGAATATTGTCTACCTAGACATTAGTAAAGCTTTTGACACCATTTCCCACAGCATTCTCCTGGAGAAACTGGCTGCTCATGGCTTGGACAGGTGTATGCTTTGCTGGAAAAAAATTTGGCAGATGGCCAAGCCTAGAGAGTTGTGGTGAATAGAGTTAAATCCAGTTGGTGGCTGGTCACAAGTGGTGTTTCCTAGGGCTCAGTATTGGGGTCTGTTCTCTTTAATATCTTTATCAATGATCTGGATGAGGGGAATGACAGCATCCTCAGTAAGCTTGCAGATGACACCAACATTGGTGGGTGTATCAATCTGCCTGAAGGTAGGGAGGCTCTACAGAGGGATCTGGGCATGTTGGATCGATGGGTTGAAGCCACTGGTATGAGGTTCAACAAGGCCAAGTGTTAGGTCTTGCACTTGGGTCACAACAACCCCTCACAATGCTACAGGCTTGGGGGAAAGTGGCTGGAAAACTGTCCAGCCAAAAGGGACCTGGGGGTGTCAGTTGACAGCCAGATGAATATGAGCCAGCAGTGTGCCCAGGTAACCAAGAGACCAACAGCATCCTGGTCTATATCCAAAATAGTATGGCCAGCAGGACTAGGGAAGTGATTGTATCTCTGTACTTGGCACTGGTGAGGCTGCACCTCAAATATTGTGTTCAGTTTGGGGCCCCTCACTACAAGAAGGACATTGAGGTATTGGAGCATGTCCAAAGAAGTACAATGAAGCTGGTAAAGGGTTTAAAGAACAAGCCTTGTGAGGAGAGGCTGAGGGAATTGGTGGCGTTTAGCCTGCAGAAGAGAAGGCTGAGGGGAGACCTTACTGCCCTCTACAACTACCTGAAAGGAGGTTATAGCAAGGTGGTAGTCAGTCTGTTCTCCCAACAAGTGATAGGACACGAGGAAATGGCCTCAAGTTGTGCTAGGGGAGATTTAGATTTGATAACAGGAAAAATTTCTTCACAGAAAGGGTTGTAAAGCACAGGTTACCCAGGGAAGTGGTGGAGTCAACATCCCTGGAGGTCTTTAAAAGATGCGTAGATGTGGCACATAAGTACGTGGCTTAGTGGTGACTTTATGTAAGACGGGTCATAGGACAGAAAAAGGAATGGTGACACAATAAAAGACTATTGAAAGACAACAGCCTCCATTGCTCCTCAGCTTTGATTAAATCCCAGAGCTGGCTCATCTTGTGTACTGAATGAACCAAGGGGTCTTTTGGAAAAAAATGAGAAAGTCTTGGTGGGACAGAACTAATTGAAAAATAATGGAAATCATACACCCAACGAGAAGTCAAGAAGAACAGCTTAAAACTATAGAATCCTTACACATTCTACCCCAGTGCAGTTTCTTTCAAAGAAACATCATATTGAAATTTAGATATGTTTCTACATGGTTCACCTAAAAAGGTCCAATATTCAAAATATTTTAAATAATCTTCCTTAAAAATAAGAGTAAAATTCCTTCTCTTTTAAAGATGATAATTCTCAGAGCAGAGGTGTTGTAGGAGACAATTATGAAATCTCAAAGTAAAATTCATCTTTCAAAGGGTAAAAAGTAGTAGAGTTCTATAATTTAAAAGGTAGAGTAATAAAGTAATAATAACACTGACAACTTTCTAAAGATCTTGTAAAGCTGCACAAATATTGATGTAGATACAAGCAGATAATTTATGTGGAAATTAGGAAATAGTTTTAGTTTCACTTCAGAGATTAACAAAGGCATGCAAAGGTTAACTAATTAGCTCAAGGTCACTCAGTTATATCATGGAATCAAAAAGAGGGATGCAGAACAGCTGTGCTTAGCCACTGTTTTAAAAATATAACTGAAAACTGGTCTGAAGTCACATGCTTGCTTCCTAGACTGCATTCCATTCAGGAGTACTATCTATCCAGAAAATAGATCACTCTGTCAAGGCGATTCATATCAAGGCATCTCCACAGCAAAAATAACCACGTATATTCAGAAGACATTAATAATTTTTATAACCCTGATTTATATAAGGCAGTGGTAGTTTTTTTCATGTTTTGCACACATAATTGCAATTTATTTTAAAAAATCCATCAGCATTCCATCTTGTGACAGCAAAGCCTCTCTCATCTTCTCATATCCTTAAAAGGATATCTCATTGTATTCCTTTTTATTAGCAGTCCATAATGCTAAAGTAAGAATATTCTTGTTTCATTACAAATGAAAAATAATCTGCACAATCTGGGATTCAAAACCCACACAATCTATTAGAGAAAAATCACATAATACAATGGAAAATAGGAAACAACTTCTGTATCAGACAAGGAGCTAAAATCAGGTGCTTTATTTAAGATCTCATGGAAGTGGATCTATTTTCTGAGCAAGTTACAAGATCATTAATTTACACAATATTCAAAAACTGGAATTCTGAAAGAGAAGCATGCAAGAGCAAGCACCTCCCAGTCGACATCCTGCCAATGAAGGTAACACATATTTTTCTACAGCTTACAACTCTATGGAGCTGTGTAGTGGGTCTGTCTGAGCTGATTTTCCCCATACAACCCTCATGGTGCAGCACTAGGACCCTGTGGTGGGTTTACCCTGG
>VYZX01027621.1:22337-39641 GCA_013401335.1 Brachypteracias leptosomus | reverse complement strand
TGTTGCAACAGTCTGCAATTAAAAAAAAAAAAGAAAACAAAACAAGGAAAAGAAAGGGAAAGCAAAGAAGTGAAGCAAAGTAAAGTGAGAGGAGAGGAGAGGAGAGGAGAGGAGAGGAGAGAAACCCTGTTTCCTTAAAGGGATTGCATGGAGCTTACCATAGAAAGCATTAGAATATGATGTGCTGGGTGGATGGGGATGCACTTTCTACAGTTACTATGAGAGTGTCTAGGATTACAGTATTCAGCGCCTTCTGCAAAGGAAAAGATTCAAGCTGAAGCTTCTGCTCTCAATGGAACAAAGAGAAGATCTATTTGATGGATGCCAGAGCATCCAGGCTAGAAAGCTGTCTAGTAGTGCTTGTTTCCCCATGAGCTTTGCAAAATTTAAGGCAGGGGCAAACTTTCAATATTTCTGGAAGGGAAAAAAAAATCCCAATCTTTTCAGAGAAAACTATGAGCTAACCTCTAACCCAAAGGCTGCTTCTGCTCTCCCCACCCATCCCACTGCACCATTTTTTCTCTGTAGGTAAATGTTTTGCTGCAGAAATACAATTTCTCCTACTCCCTGCCCTGCACAGCCAGCATTAACAATGATGTTGCAATCACTATGCACATGCTGCTGACTTGCAAATCACCTGTCTACCCCTCAAATTAACAACTAAACACATCTGGCTATGATGGACCACAACAAAGACTGATATTGCAAAAAACAGCAAAAAAACCCAGAAGCGTTGCACTCATCTCTTCCCAGATTCTGTCTGCTTTCTTTTCCTTTAAGTGTTGTGCAAGACTCCTTACTCATGTTCTTGTGATAGAGTTTTTTTTTCCCCTGGCCTCTCTCCAAAGTTTACTTCAGTGATAATTGTCCTTTCCCCTGGAAAGCATCTGTATTTTCCAACAATGACTTTGATGTGGACCAAAAAAATGGTTGTCAGTCACAGCTTAGTGATGTTTTGCAGTTGTCAATGTCTCATCAAGCAGGAGAAAGGAAACATTAAAGTTTCACTAAATTTGGCTGCATTTATTGTCTCTATTCCTCCTTGGGCTCAAAGGAGTTTCAAACATTTGTCATGCAGTAGCCACAGTATTCAGGTCACAACTGTACGCTTGAAGCCTAAGGTCCTGCTTTAGATGCTTCTGATATCTCTAGTCTCTGCATCTGTTAGCTTGTACCACACATGAGCAGACAGTATCAAGACAGAGTAGATAACTCCACTGAAGTCCCACAGCAAGTACTGTCTTGTTCTGCCTCACACTACCCTTTTGAAGTTGCAGAAACCAGGGTATTGTGTTTTGGCTGATACCCAATTTAAAGCAACAGAAACTACAAAGACCACATCATGGCTGAGGGGAACTGCACAAGTAACAAGCACAAGTAACTGCACAAGCACTGCCTGCTGTTGACACCTCATTTACATAAAGCAGATAGGTTGCTCCACTCATAGTTTCTTTATGTGAGTGAGCTAACAGATCTAGTAGAGGCCTATGACCTCCTCCTCTTGCCCAGAACCAGTATCAGGCATGCAGCTAGAGAGTGTAACATTCACATAGATCATATTCATGAAACAGTTGAAAAATAAATAATACAGGAATTCCTACAGCATGGAATACTGTTATTTTCCACCTACTCTCAAAATTAGTTTCCCAGTAATGACCACAAAGGTGGCTAAAAATCCATGTGAAATATCCCTACATTAGCAAGAACCTTATGCAACCCTCTTATTGGCCAAAGCAAGGTAAAATCATCTGTATCATAGAATCATAGAATGGTTTGGATTTGAAGGGACCTTAAAAATCACCTAGTTCCAACCCCCCTGACACGGCCAGGGACACCTCCCACTAGATCTACTGAAAAACAGGTCTTGGTCACAGACAGGTATGTGCAGAAGAACTACCTTCTAAGCCATAAAAGATGATTATCAGAAGAGAAAGGCATAGCACTGTCCAACTCAGCACTTATGATACAAAACTGACAGTGCAACAGTTCACATTTTATATATTTACCAACTCATGCTGAGCCAGCCAGTACAACCTCTAACTTCTCTGTTCCTCATGCCTTCTTATGGTAGAGTGTTGAGCTCTTCAGGAAAAAGGTGTTTTATAAAGAACAGGTAATGAAGGCAGGAATAGACTGACAGGTGTAGGAGTAAGATGATTATCTATATTCAGAACCAGAGACAAGGTTCTTCATCCCAGTGAGATGCACTCTAAGATAATTAACCCCAACTAACCAGCAGAGAAAACATTATAAGTTTTACTGAACAAAGGGAAGAAAGAGCATTGTGTACTGACAAGATTTTTCCCAACCATAGAGAAGCAGCAGTTTAAAATAAAGAAATGAATACAGCAATGCCTAAAAATAGTTTGTCCATACCATCTATGTTTCTTTTTTCAAAAGCAAAATTGAATGATTTAATAATATTTTTAAATTAATCTTTGTATTTGCTTTTAAAGACCTCTGACAAGATAAATTTTTAATCAATATTTTTCAAATGGATGAACCCATAAATGATTCAAAGGGTTGCCAGTGCCTTACCATGCAGAGCAGCAGGAGCAAACGTGCAAACACTGACCACAGATGCATACCCAAGTCCCACATCAAAAATGCCAGCTCTCTCCTTCAGCTAATGGTACATGTCCCAGACTTACCTTCCAAGCAAAACTTAGCAGCACTGCCTGGGTGCAAACCCCACTTCAGAGACATCTCAATACCTTGTCTACCATATTCTTTTCCTTCTTGATCAAGTTTTCTGTTGTTGTTTTTTTTTTAAGTGAAGCGAGGAGGGAGGTGTACAGACTTTTGAAAAGAAATATGAAGAAGTCAGGAGAGGAAGACTCTCCCTGAACTACTCATAGCACTTTTAGAAACTGCAGCTTGAAAGTAATAGCAGACCTTCAATCTTCTCTCAGGAGACCTATTTGGACAGAAATGCTCAATCTTGACATGAACACTGTTTTTCTTAAAAAGCTCAACAATTACACAGAAGAACTCCACTAATGGGTGTCACGCCACTTTCTCATTATTTAATTGAATCTCTAATTCCAACTGTGGTAATGCTTCCCTGCTGACACAGATGAAAGTTGATGTCTGCAAGGCAGCCTCAAATTGGAATGAGCAGTTCTGTCATTTGCTCTACATTTCATTTGTTGATCCCTTGATTAAAAATCTATTGGTGAAGATTATCTCAAAAGCAAGTATCTGATAGCTCTTTCTGCCAAACACACTCAAAAGATTAACAGCCATGAGTGGGCTTGACTCATAGAGAGTCTGTTAAGAGTCCCAAGGAGAAATGCAAAGGCTAGATAAACAGTGGCTCCTGTGATTCCACAAAATACATTCTCAAATGTGATGGGAAGCAACCTAAGAGTCTGCAGGGAACCATGACAAAGGCAGATCCAATGCCTGGCAGCAGAGGAAGCAATTCCTTTGCAAAATTCCAACAGCAAAAGAGGCTGTTTCTTTTGGGATGGTGTTTCCAAACGGTTTAGGACACTTTGCCTCTTCAGTGCACTTTTTAAATATGTACTCTCCCTAGGATTTTTTTCATAGATGAATCATTTATCATGAAGAGGCAGTGAAGTTTTGTCAGTGTTAGATCTCACAACAAGGATTGAAATTATGTTAATAGGCACTTTTTTGTCTCTCTCTGGTTTTCCGGCTGTTGGACAGAAAGTTCCAAATTTAAAGTGTATCCATGCACCTCTTCTGCCTTGATTTGAAATTTGAGAGGAACAATGCAGAAGTGCAAATGCCACATTTGAAATCGTGATCGCTACCTCAGGCTGGAAGACCTTTAAAATATAATGTATTTCCTAGGAGGTTAGCTGACAATTTTTTTTTTTTCCATCAGAAAAGAGCCATCACTCTCCCTTCCCTACAAAGAGGAAAAAAAATGTAATCATATGCTCCCACAGGATGTTGACTCCATTGGGAAAAAGACAAAGGGAAATAAATGTAACTTACAATGCAGGAGAAAATGAATACACGATAAAAAGGTAACAAGTAAAAGTCAAAGAATGGTATGTTAGCTTAAGGATGTTGAAGGTAGGAAGAGAAAGATTTATACCCATTTTGAAAACTGCTTATTTACTTGGAAAAACAAGGACTGATTATAGTGATATGCGCTTGGGGACGGCTGGAAAGAAACCTGCTACTTCTGCAGTTTCAAGACTTGTATCTGTAGCCTGTGACTTCTCAGCAGCCGGTAGCCAGATTTCTACAGCTGTGAGAAAGGCTAAGACTGAAGTTGAAAAATCTCCTATATTGCTCATTTCTCCTTAAAGAGCAGCAATTTCTTTTTTTTTTTTTTCCCCAGCCAGGCAACAAGGAAATTAGCATATAAACTACAAGCTGCAAAAACAATATCAAGTTCCAGCTAACACACACAAGGACCTGTAATCAGCAGTCTCTAATACAGAGCCTTAGAAATGTAGGCACCAGCAGGCTCAGCACAGTTCCTGAAAAAAAAAAAAAAAAGTGTAAAAGCTTGAATGTGAGGTGAAGAGAATGGTTTTAGAGGCCATGTTTAAAAGCCCACTCTAAAAATCTGAGACTAAAAGGTTTTTGTTAACTGAGTGAATCTAATCATTATCTGGCTTCACTTTTAAAATATTCTGCACTGCTCAGTTCATTAAAGCATATCTGCATAAATCCATCTGCTTCCTCTACTCATATGAACACCAAGATTTGGATTTACACCTTCTATGCACTGCATCTTCCCTCTATATTTTTTGTGCTGTGCTCTTCTTTCACAGAACACCAGAGCTCTGAGAAAACATGTTTCTTGATGAACCTGAATCCCCGAGTCTGCCTGCAAACTTCTGCTTATGAGTCATCATTCTTGACCGGCAGCTTTCAGATAAGACCTTCTTAAGGAAACCTTCCACTTGCTTTTTTTTTTTCCAGCTCAGAGAGATGAGTTTGGAGAATGTCACTGCTCTTTTCTCGTGAAAAACACTTCTGTGATTCTCTATGACAGATCCCTTTAGCTTCACTGATTTTATGATGTTCATAATAGGTTTTAAGAATGAACAGACTGAAAACAAGGATTGAAAAAACCCCATTGCTCTCTTAACTGTTTAAACCTGTCTGGAGAGAACGGCCTGCAGACAGGCTGAAAGAGTTCAGATAACAAGCAGATTTGTGAACACTGGGGTCAGACAAGTCTGGTTTCTCTTGGATTTGTATCTTGTGATTGACCTGAATTTCTAACAGAACTTCAGCGTTGCAATTAAATGACCTTAGTTCTTATTGGACACGGGAGACTAATCACATACTAAGCAGTAACAGATTTTCATTGCTGTTTGAAGGCAAGAGACAGACAGAACTGACTGCAACGGATACTTCTGTATTGTAAATTTCCTAAATCATGGACAGAGAAATTGTAAAATTATTTACTTGTGCAGTGGATTCTGTGGTGTCCAACAAGAATAGAGGCTGAAGTCTAGTACTTCTCAAATTACTTTTTTCACCAAACTCACATGGTGACTTTGTGATTCCTGTTGCTCTTGAATGTGCCTATGGGAAAAGACAATATTGTGGGGAAATTAAGAGAGATTATAACAGCCTCGTTTATTTAGAAAACAATGAAACTGTGTAACACTTTGAGCTTGTAATGGAGAAAGAACTTTCAACTAATACAATTGAACTGGGACAAACTGATACCAAGCATACAAATGAGGATGGGGGGAGGAAGGCAGGGCAGTAGATGGGGAGGTGCTGATCTCCTTTCTGGTGAACAGTGGCAGGACATAGGGAAATGGACTGAAGCTGCATCAGGGGAACTTCAGATTGAACATTAGGAAGAGGGTCTTCACCGAGAGCATGGTTGATCTCACTGGAGCAGGCTCCCAGAGATGCGGTCATGGCACCAAGCCTGTCAGAGTTCAGGAAGTGTCTGGATGACACTCCTAGTCATATGGTTTAGATTTAGGTAGTCCTGCAAGGAGCAGGAAGTTGGCGTCAATGATCCTTATGGTTCCCTTCCAACATGAGATACTCTTTGAATCTGTGATTCTAAATCTCAAGTGACACTCATAGTAAAGCATACTTTAACAATGAAAAGGGATATAGAAGTCAATTTCAGGGTAAGTGCTCCAGGCTCTTAGAGAATGCAGAGTTAGGATTTTTAAAAGGGACTAGGAATCTTAAAACCAACAAAGGAACAAAAAAAAGCACTGGATGTCTAGAGTGTGGAGGGCCAGTGTCATAAATACTCTTTCAGGTATACCAGTTTCCACACACTGTACCAATCCACTTCAAACTGTTTTCACCAGGCTGTTCTTGCTATGGAAAACTATATCCTGACTGCAGAGACTTTAGCCATGCAGAAAGAGCTATGACTAAACACTGGAAGCAATTACTCAATACTCAAAGCAGACCCACAAGGAAAATATCTGGGAAGGGAAATTCCAGGTACCAATAACATGCCCGGAGGCAGAAGTATTTCACTATCATACTGATCTATTATCATCTGCTGGGACATGTTTATGGATAAATGCAAAACAGAGGTGACATATAAATGGGATTAAACTGGATCACTTCTCACATTAAGGTAGTATTCTTGCTTGCTGATACTCTAGCAAATATTTCGGGTTCATTACTCACGTGATAACAAAATCACTGTCATTTAAGTCTTACTTTGTCACTTTAAATGCAATCCCTTTTCAAAGCACAAACTCTGCCTTTTGGTTTGGAGCGCCAAGCTGGGCAAGGCTGGAACTGGTGCTTCCACTAAGTTGTGTTATTAGATAAGAAACATTTGTTATACCTTGTCAAAAATGGCATGGCTTTTAATTGCAAAATGCCCAGAGCCATCAAAATGTGTTCCAACAGCCTGGTCTGTCTTAAAAATAAGGATCAGTCCTGCTGTTGTACTCATCAGGATGTGGGATGACAAAACGAAACTCCCAGGAGTCCCAGAAGAAAGCAGAATGGATCAACAGGATCCTAAACTAACTCAAGCAATGCTATTTAATATCAAATGCCATTGGACTGTCCAACGGAAAAAAATATTTTAAGAAAGAAAAAAAAAAAAATAGGATGAAATTGCATCTTTGAACAAGAAAGGGAATCACCATGAAGGCAGTGTGCAGCTGGAAATCCCCCTCTATGCTGCTGCACACCAACCTCCTGCATAGACAGCAGCGAATAAATAATAGTACTGCTGAAGATTCTTTGGATACTGCTCTGGCTATACTAGGAAACATTCTTAGAGGTACTGCTTCCAATCTCCTCACAAAAATGTATTTGCCTCTCTGGTCTCTTTTTGTCTTGAGTTAAAACATAAGAGCAGATTCTAAACTAATGTAGAAATATGTAATTGCGCTAAATCTAGAAAGAGCAATGTTAAGTGGCTGGGGTGAGAACCTGGATAATTCCATCATTTCAAGAGAATTTCATTAAAACTGGGGATTGAATTCCTCAAAATATCTGGGTGTATGTCCAATCTGGAGCCTGTTTTACTGTAAAAAAGATGAACATCTGGCAAAACAAACCCATGAAGAATACAGGGAGTAAGGTAGCATTTAACAGAACTGGAAGGCGCCAGATCTCATTTGGCGAAAAAACACTAAAATCATCATTCTGAAACATGCTGCATAATCACATAATATTTTATTCATTTGCGGTAAGAGACTGGTATACTGCAAAAATGCA
Source organism: Brachypteracias leptosomus (assembly GCA_013401335.1). NCBI lineage: Eukaryota > Metazoa > Chordata > Aves > Coraciiformes > Brachypteraciidae > Brachypteracias > Brachypteracias leptosomus. Next base: position 31,982 of record VYZX01027621.1, on the reverse strand, counting down.
GAACTGCTGCTGAAGCAGTGATTTCCCTACCTCTCAGCAGATATTTGCAATTGCTACTAATCTGGCATTCTACGTCCACCTGGCTCCATTTTTGTGTGCCTGAGTGAATATTCCAGGTTATAGGAAAGGACTGGCCAATCATACACATGGAAATAAAATACCTAGAATGGGTCAGAATTCACTGCAAAACAAAATGGAACTTCTTAACATCGTCATTAATCAAGAGCCAAACAGATTAGACCATTTTATACAGCCATGTGGGAAAACTGAGAACTGGCTCATAGCACACCTGCATTCTTGTTACACCAGGTTTATCCAATGTGTGGGCACAGCTGATCTGCGACCATTAGCTTGAAACATCTTCACCACACTCCAATCCATTTTGATCTCTTTTCACTTCTCCGGGATGGCTGCAGAAAAGACTTATATGAACTGTCATCAAAGTCTAGCTAAAATACTCCAGGCTAAAAGCTGCTCGGGAAAATCTAGGCCTTTGGAAATTACCTTCCATTAAGAACTATCTTTATTTCTACGACCCATTCTCTGTTGCTTCCCAGTCTATTAATATTTTTTATACTCCTGGTGGCAGAAACTGAACTTCCCCATCCTTGCTGTGAAATTGACTGTATCTTCAATTAATTCTTAAGTGAAATGGAAGAAAAAGAACTACACATGTATATGCACACATATATATACACATCTTGATATATATGCATAATATGTATTTTTCATACACATTTTTTCACCACATAATGATCCAACGAAGACACCGGGGAACATAAAACGTGAACTATAACTGAAATACATGAATCATGCTGCCTCTCAAGGTGGGAAAACACCAATAAAAGGTCTCTCTTAACCAGCTGTGAGACTGTAGGAAAGCAATATTTCTGGAAAAAATACACACAAACATTTGGTGAAGGCAGAGGAGGGGGGGGAGGAGAGAACTTCAGAGCAAGTCAGGGCTCAGTACTAGGACCAGTCCTGTTTAACATCTTTGTCGATGACATGGACAGAGGGATCGAGGGCACCCTCAGCAAGTTTGTAGATGACACCAAACTGTGTGGTGTGGTCGACACGCTGGAGGGAAGAGATGCCATCCAAAGGGATCCTGACAGGCTTGAGAGGTGGGCCCATGCCAACCTCATGAAGTTCAACAAAACCAAGTGCAAGGTTCTGCACTTGGGTCAGGGCAACCCCAAGCACAAATACAGGCTGGGCAGTGACTGGCTTGAGAGCAGCCCTGAGGAGAAAGACTTGGGGGTGATGGTTGATGAAAAGCTCAACATGAGCCAACAATGCACACTTGCAGCCCACTAGACCACACCTGCTCATGGCAGGGGGGCTGGAACTAGATGATCTTTGAAGTCCCTTCCAACCCAAACCACTGTAGGATTCTATGAAGTCCCCTTTTTTTTTGTGATCATAAAGGTGCCATTTTTGTTAACCTCAAAATGGAAACAGCTTTGTAATAGTCGTACCACAAATACTGTCCTCACCCTCTGCCTCCTCAGACCTCATCTCTGTCAGAGCCAGAAGGAACAAGTGTCTGTGCTGTCCACAAATTCTTTCTCCTGCTGCCAGGAACTGCAGTTATGGAGGTGCTTTTGCAATGCTGACACTTGTTCCTTTCTGCTAGAGCTCAGCACTGAGATCACCAACTGTTTTCACAGCCTCCTCAGAATACCATCTGGGGGCACCAGTTCTGTCCTTGAAAGCAATGCAACAGTTAGATTTTTGAAAGACTTCCATAACTTTCTAGCAATGCTGCCCTTCTGAACAGAAATACATCCATCTGAGCTAGAGATCATGGCCAGCCAGCTCACGCTATACTTCGGATGAATTCTGCTGAATACTAAACGGCCCTGCAAAAGAGTGCAAGACCAGGTAAACAGGAATGGTGACTGAGAACAGTTAAATCTGAGACCACATGTGGAAACAAGGAGCATACTGGCCCACATAGCTGCCCTTTATGTACAACTGATTGAGACTATAAATTCTAAAACAAACAAACAAGCCTGGATGGCTTCTGTCTGTCTCTATCATGCCCAGAATGAAAAATACCATCAAAAGATTTAAAGGACCCACCAGTGATATGTAGTAGAAAGTATTACAGTAAAAGATTTCTCATTTGACACACTGTCACAATCACATGCATAAATGCTGGATTTTTACAGTAATCTGCATACTATCTCACTGTTACAGAATAAAATATGGAAAAGTAGTTAAGCTTAAACAGAATTGCTTATTCAGGACTAACAATTTCCTGCTTCCTCTGCAGACAAAAACACTTCAGAGATACTGCTGACATTGGTATGTATCTAAATCAAACAGTTTCTCAATGTAGCACTGTGAATGGGTACAGATCCACAATAAATGCAGAGCAGCTCCAGTTGGCTTTACCTTACTTGGTCTGTGTGTGGAACACATATCTGAGGAAGCAGAGCAAAGAACATTTGAAGAAAAATGAGAATTTCAGTGTTAACTGATGGAAGAGCAGTGTAGGATCATTAGAATGTCTCTAGAATTTCTCGAACCACAAGGGTGCGATTATGTCAATGTTAAAATTAGTTAAGCAGGATGCTACATATAAAATACAGAGCCACCAGATCGTACCATAAACTTGAGTACAAGGATTATAAATCTGAGCAACAAAAGTACCCCTTACAGGCATTACACTTCTACTTCCAAAGCCTCATCCAAAGTGGCATCTGCTGGAACTATCTTCTCCTAAGAAGTATTTTTGGGAATCAGCTACCTGATCAGAAGTTTAAGAGTTCATATTTGCAGTGAAATCCTTTCTACCATAACAGTCTATTTCCCTCTAATGAAATGTCAGAGAACTGGCCTTTACTAGCAGTACGCTTAAACCAGATTCATTACAAGGTTGTTTCTGTAACAGACAAAAGTAAGTACAGCCACTATAATTCCATGTTGTTATTTTTATCCAGTTCTGTAAATGTTGCTCAGAGTAGAACTTTCAAGTATCTTCTTCTATTCTAGCTACTTCTTAATTTCCTACTGTTTAAACCTTTTCACTTTTCCTAAAAATAATTTAAAAATATAACTGGCAAGCTTGGGAGCAATACAGCACTGTTTCTGAAAAAGAGAGGCTCTAACAAATGAAATGTTAACATTTGCACAATTATCTGAGGAGGTCAAGGTTAAATTATTTCTTGATGCTTCCCATATTAAACTGAAACAGATGTAGATGGAAGAAAGGTTAAGTACATGACAGATGAGGACAGGCTCACAGCCAGAGGTACGTCTGCCAAGAGTGACAAAGGAGGCAGAAATAAAGAAGGAAACTGGCAGGACTATAGCTGGTTTTGAGAACTTAAGATGGCAGGGAGTCCTGCTTCATCGCTTCTCCCTTATTGGTCCAGTCCTGGTTATTAATGTGCTGCACCGCTCTGCTGTGCAGACATGTCCAAATGAGTTGTTAAAGACATTATGTATGTCCCAGCAGAAGTCTGGATGGTTGGTAAGAAGAAACCTTGCTCTAAAAATTTTACATTATGAAAAGACAGCATATGTAAAGAAGAGGCACACGGAAATTACCTGTTGAAGGTTATATGAAGACCTATGACTTTCCATCTGTACCCACTGACAGACAAGATGGACTTCATGTTCCAGCTCCTGCATAATGTACTAGAACACTGCTTGTCTTAGTAAAAAGCAAAAAGTTTTCATTCACAGAGGATGATATGTTTGTCTCTATAATTTCCTGCTTCTCTAGCTCTCGCTTACTCAGGAACAGCTGCTCATGAACTTAATCACAGGACTAGAGCAGCAGCAGAAGGAATCAGAACAAAGTGGTGCAGTTCACATCCCTGTGCCAGACCTTGGCAACCTATTCCATTGAAAAAGGGAATTATGAGCAGAACCTCTGAGAATGAATTACACAGGAGAAACTGAAAAATTAAGTAATAGTAGCCCAGCACAGGAAAACTTTACGAACTCATAATCACTAATGTAGATAAAGGTGTTCTTACTCAGCTACTACCTATGAAAACTTACTAACCTGAAGGGCAGATTTAATAAGTGGTGGAAATGCTGGATAACAGAAATGACATCTGCCCAAACCTGAAAAAGCACCCCCAGTTAGATGCAGGATGCAGCAGTTAAAAGCTCTCTCATGTAACTAACACTGATTTCAATTCCTGTCTGCTACCAACTATGAAGTCTGCTGTTACACTTTAAAAAATCCTTTTTAAACACCAAAACCAGAATGACACAACCTAGAGAGAAAGAATATCTAATACTAAAAAGCCTGCAAGAATTTAAACCATTCAGAATTCCAAAAACAAGTATCATATATTCAAAATGATAAAACACAAAACATAATTTGGAAAAAAACTTGACAAAACTGAGTAAAAACCAAAATTCTTTGCTGCTTTATTTCACCAGTTAACAGAATGATTTTGCTAATGTATCTCAAAGCAACTTCTGAACAGGAGTGGAATTAATCAAAGGCACTTGATCTTTCTTAAAGAAGGAAAAAAACATTAACTGGGAGTACGCCCTAGGTACTTGGTTAATTATACTTTATTAAGTGACTATAACCAGATGTTACATACCAGCTCATTAACCAGACAATGATTTAATGGCTTTACTCAGCTGCAATTACAGAACAGAGACTAACAAAACTGCTCTTAACACAGGTAGTTCCTTATTTAAATTAGTTTCACATGACATTAAAGGTACTGAGCTTTTTGGCAAACTGCAGTGCTATAGATATTATTTGCAATTCTTATTAATTACTATGAGCAATGATTGCAATATCTCTGGAACACATCTGTTGTTGACACTATTTAAATGTGACAATTTCATGGCTAACTCTGTACTTGTTACTGAAATACCATTACCTGTAAGTGTCTGATGAAAGTCTTCTACCTTTACACTTGGAAATACCACAGGCACTTTATCTGATATAAGGGTTGATGTGTATTTCCTCTCATAATGGGCCAATTTATGTGTCCTAAGTCATCTAAAGCAGCAGTTGATCCTCAGTCTCAACTGGATCACAGAATTATTCACGTAAATACAGACACTCATCATCAGGCATTCATGTGGCTGGAATAGCTGAAAGCCTGTGGCCAACACATGGGATGCATGCTAATGTCTCTGACACAAACCTTTTTGTGAGGGAAGGTTCTCCTTTACATATCACACCATCTGGAAACAAGGGGGGACAAACATCTCACTTCCAGTAACAAACACATTTCAACTCCCCATGCTATTGTACATATGTGCTGTACAGATACATCCATAGCCAACAGATGTTGACTTTGGTAAGAAGAGTGCATTTTCTCTATGCTGACTTCAGGGGATAAAACATCAGAGAAGAGAGTCATATTCATTCTCCAGGAATGATGATGTAATCCCTGTTTGTGTCATACCCATTGTAGCAGATAAATGTACAGTCTCACAGGCTAATACAGCAGGCGGGGAGTGCAGTGTGCTGTGGAGATATGAGCTGGAAAAGAGAAAAAATTACAGTTAAAAAAAATACTTCAAAAATATTCAAGACTCAAGCATGAATTTGACAGAATTTGCATCACTCATATTGATGGGATAAATGACAGAGTTTCTGAAGTTTTTTGATGACTCGAGGTGCTGGTATAAATACTGAGAATTACAGCCAGTGCACAATGGGTAGAAGCATTCCCATATGGTCTGATGAATACCTGACCTACATCAGTCTTGACATCAACAACGCTCATGCCAAATGCTTCAGAAAGCTGAAGTTTTGGCATTGTCCTTATGCATCTGAATGGGCAACACATATAAAAGGAACCAAAGATGAGGAGGAATGAAGCAAGGTGAATGTGTGACAAGGCACCTTAATAATGACCATCCACTAATGCATTTTTTAAATGATAAAGATTAAAAGTATCCAAGGATGTAAGTAGTCAGGCTGTGTGTTCTGCAAATCCAATGTCAGACTTTTACTCACTGAGGAGCAGTTAAAACTCCTGTCAGCAACCACGCCAGTGGGAATTCTATCCCACTGTGGTAATGTAATCAGAGGCAGCAGACATGTGGTAAGCTGCTGAGCACTTGAACACAGTGGTTCTTTGTGACAGAAGCTGCAGAACAGGAAAGCTTACAGGAACCCCAAGAAATAATCCAAGACCATTCACCTGACACCACGGTAAAATCAGCTGTAGCTGTGTCATTCCTGACAAATGTTTAACTTGCTCTTACAGACCACCCAGAAGCCATGGTTTCACAGCATTTGCAGCAATCTGTTCCCAGGCCTCCCTCTTCTACCATTCAGCTGCACACAGGGACAGTGCCCATGAATGGTACACATACCATGGGCACTACAGGCAGGAGGAAACTGGTCTCCCTATAATGGCTTTTTATATATTTGTATATCATGCTTCTTGGCAGTCTCTTCTCTGCCAGGGTAAGCAGCCTACTAGATAACCCCACTCTCAGTTGGATCAGAGAGGTCCCATGCCTCTCTTGTCAAGTTTCTCCATCTCCTTCTCCTGACAGGCCACACCTTTCCTGGAGGACAGTGACTAAAACAAGACCATGGCTTTACAACTGTCAGCAGAAGGCTGACAATACATTTTTTCAAATTACATTCTTACTCAGAAATGCATTAAACTGATGCATATTTACAACTATTTGCTATTTATGAGCATTACAGTTGCTTCTTGTAAGTACTGTGAAGGATCTTATCACAAATGACATCCGGGTTTTCCCTTCTCTGCCTCCTACTGAGATGAGGCAGCTTTAATTTCCGCCAAGGATTCTGACTGATGTTCTCTAAAACAGTAGAATGGATTCAGTAATTTCTCCGTACCCAGGATCAAGGGCCTAAAGATATTGGTTGAATTTTCAAGTCCTGGCCCCCAACATTACATGGCATTACAGCATAACTCCTGTCAGATGTAGTCAATGTACTCAGCTCACCAAGGATGTCACCCGAGTTGTTTTTTTGCTCTCACTCCTTTAAAAGAAGATTGAAATGGAAGTTCAGGATCTAATCTTCTCTACAGTCATTCATAACTGGTTCATGCTCACACTTGATTCCTTCAGGACTGTCTATTGTCTTGAACAGCTCTCAGGTCACTGTGATGATAATTGATTAGACATAGTTTTTAGAAGTATTTATATCCCGCTATCACATTTTCAACAGAGAAGATGAAATAACTGAGGAGCCTTTCACACCGTGGGCCCAGGGATGCCCTTCCTCCTGCAATAAGCCCTCTGCCAGGACTGTAGGTTTAGACATCAAGACACTTACAGCCCCTCTGCCTCAAATGCCCATTTACTCTGACAAAGTTTTTCAAAAAGCCAAAACCAATCAAGACTGCAAGCTCAAGTTTACCACTGCATCCTATTGCCAAGGGAATCCTGAGATCCCTTTAATTACTTAAAGACAGATGTTGTGGAACCTTTTTTTTGAATTTATATTGTAAAAACTGATTTGAAATTTAGACAACTACAAATAATGCAAATAATACTACTTTCTCCAGCCCTGTATAAAACTAGCTCCTTCTATTTCTCAGTACCAAATAAGCTGCTTAACAAGTCCATGCTCTATACCTCACAGCCCCCAACCTAAGGGCTCCTGAACCCTTCAAGGGACATAAGTCAGAAGACTATTCTTAGAGATAAATATATTAAAAAAACAACAAAGGCTGTTTTTTTAGTCAAGAGATTTTATACATACATACACATTCACAACTTAAAGGCACGTATTTGCTTTAACTTCGAAAGGAAGACAGTTATAAAATTAGTGCCCCTGCATGAAGGACCGTGAACCAGAATGAAATAAATTTCTTTAAAATTTCTAACATGTTTTTATTGTGGCCTTCAGCTAAAGACCAACCATTACTGAAAAACTTTTGAAAAGTTAGGAAGACCTGAAATTACCTTCTTACATAAGTACATCAACATTTCTGCTGGTATGACTTCACTTTTACAGTGGCACAGCATATAAACTTCATTTATTTGATTACCATTAAATCAAAACACCTCTGAACTAAACTCCTGGTGCTACTCATTGTCTGAATCCTTTATTAAGATGAGCCCCATACTTTTCACATGTTTTGTCAGTGATTGCAAAGATATAGAGGGCATGAGTTCAAGCAATGGACAGCATTAGTGGTCACAGAAGGAACTCTTGATAAAGGTTTCTAATCATCCAAGAGGCCCAAACCAAGCAGGCTGGTAAGAAAAACTATGTGAGAAGAAAACCACACAAACATTGTGCTGGAGGAGTACAAAGAATAACAATACATACCGTGCTGCTGAGAACGACAGGAACAGTATAAGGCAGACAGCAGCAACCGACCCTATTCCAACAGCAGTCATGTATCGCAGAGTGGGTGGTAAATCTGAAAGAAAATATTGAACAATCCAAATGACTTAAACAGCATAGCTTAACTCTGGTGGCTGACCAACTGACTCTGCTCACAGCTGAAGTACTGTAACAAAACTCAGATGCTGGACTTAATGCTCAGGCGAGTAGTAATGGAACTGACTATTTAGTAATTACAATCCAGCTGAGGAAGTAAGATTAAACGGTGTATTTCTCAAAAGTGATTACACTTCTCCATCCCTCAGTTCCTTGCCTTTTTGCATTTTTTTTTTTCTAATTTAGACACTCCACGTCAACATTTACCCCTTTCATCATTGGCAATTTCAGTTTAAATCACATGCCAAGGTGGTCTCTGGGGCCAGAAAATCCTAGTGCTTTACTAAAGGGCTCAATCCATCCCTTTCAAAATTTTTACAATCTAGGCATGATTTCTCTTACTCATTCTTTTTTTTTTCTTTTCACCAAGTGACAGAATAGAAATAAGCTTTGTAATGACAGCCTTACCCCAGCCCATAGTACCAGAGGCCATCCAAGGACAGAACAGGCGGCTTACAGTGATCTGTTGTCAAAACCAGAATTACTAAGAACTACTGGTGAAGGTAACCTGAGAAAATAGGAACTCAATCCCTCCTGGCCACCTCTATCCCATTTTCAACATTAGTCAAAGGTTACCTGTTTCTTACTGGATTTCCCACAGACTTCTAGGATGCTGCATCCCATTCTTGCAAGATTCTACAATTCTATGTGTTTTTAAATTTAGCAAGTATGAATATTTAAAGTTTTACCACAACCTTTAAGTTCTTGCAAAAAAGGCACTTATTCGGTGAAATTATTGTATATGTCCACAATGGGAATCCAAGTGCCCAAACATCAGAAATGCAAGTTCCATTACTTAAATTGAATTCTTTTTAGGCTCATCTGAATGTACAGGCACAAACTGGTTGGACATTCACCCAAAACAACCCCAAGAATTGATCTACAGCACAAAAAAAATCATACAGAGCCATAAGGAGAACCTGACCAGGTCACCACCTTTGCCTCAGTGTAGTAAAGCTTGTATTTGTACAAGGAAGCATGCTTTTATCAGCTTTCTACAACTTTTTGAAATGGGTGAAAAGAGTACTTTCTTCCGTGGCGGAAAGGAGGAAAACTTGATCTCTAGTGGATTCCAAACTCCTCTGACATAAAGTCATTCACCAGAAACATTCTACAGTCAAAAGATAAAACAAAGATAAAGGCATGCTGAGAAATTCACCAGCTTTTAAAGTTATGCCATTATATTTTTAAGGAACTACTCAGAA
>VYZX01027621.1:10417-20661 GCA_013401335.1 Brachypteracias leptosomus | reverse complement strand
TTTTCAACATTAGTCAAAGGTTACCTGTTTCTTACTGGATTTCCCACAGACTTCTAGGATGCTGCATCCCATTCTTGCAAGATTCTACAATTCTATGTGTTTTTAAATTTAGCAAGTATGAATATTTAAAGTTTTACCACAACCTTTAAGTTCTTGCAAAAAAGGCACTTATTCGGTGAAATTATTGTATATGTCCACAATGGGAATCCAAGTGCCCAAACATCAGAAATGCAAGTTCCATTACTTAAATTGAATTCTTTTTAGGCTCATCTGAATGTACAGGCACAAACTGGTTGGACATTCACCCAAAACAACCCCAAGAATTGATCTACAGCACAAAAAAAATCATACAGAGCCATAAGGAGAACCTGACCAGGTCACCACCTTTGCCTCAGTGTAGTAAAGCTTGTATTTGTACAAGGAAGCATGCTTTTATCAGCTTTCTACAACTTTTTGAAATGGGTGAAAAGAGTACTTTCTTCCGTGGCGGAAAGGAGGAAAACTTGATCTCTAGTGGATTCCAAACTCCTCTGACATAAAGTCATTCACCAGAAACATTCTACAGTCAAAAGATAAAACAAAGATAAAGGCATGCTGAGAAATTCACCAGCTTTTAAAGTTATGCCATTGTATTTTTAAGGAACTACTCAGAAGTACAAAAATTAGCCAAATTTTTCCTTTTGCATGGTGTCTTTTATGTTCCAAAGTTCATAAAAGGACTGAATTCTCCAAAGACCACCTGAACATACCAGAATAAATAATGTGGCTTCTGAAAGCTACTTTTTTTTTTTTAATCTTTAAGCCAATAAAGAACTATCTTAAAACAGGCTTCTAAAATGTCACATCTTTTGTGCTTCAAATCCTCTGTTCACAAAAACTGCTGTGAAGATTTGGATGTAATGCATAGGGAGAGTAATCCTGAAAACCACAGACAAAACAGAGAATATATTTTAGAATGGATTACTGAATTCATTAGAATGGAATACCTAAGTGGGAGGCAAATTTTCTGCCTCTAACCTTTCCAATCCCCAGGTCAACTGATCATTAATGGCAAATGAAGAAACAGACACAGCAATTATTAGTTTATGCTGCTAAGCAAAGCCATGACAACTTCTGTTTTCTCACTACAGGAAAAATTGACTTACTTTTAATTTGTGCCCAAACAGCACAGGACTGTGTTCTCACCTGAAAATGAAAACATAAAAATGACTGTTTCTCATGAGAGAAATTTATTATCACTAACACCCTCTGCTAGAGCAGCCATAACATACTGTAACATATTGTATTTATTACTATTGGGAATGGAGATTGTTATTCCCCTGGTAGCAGTCTCTACCTTGTCTGAAAAGATTAAAAACTATAAAGGTAAGATTAGAGATCAGAGCTTTTGATGAAAGGCTGGCTCTACTCTTTTAGATCATCACTCTTTCCTTCTTTCTACATCCTTGGCATACAAAGAATATTAATGGATGTTTGAAGCTGCTTGGATAAGAATTCAGAATTTATGAAATGCTAAGATAAGGCTGAATATGCTGTATTAACTCTATCCCCCTGTAGAATAAGTATGTTAAAATATGGTACTTAATGGTATGTTTTCTAATACTAGAGGTAGGATTTTTTTCAGCTATAACAGCTTGCTTGGTAATTTTTAACAACTTTTATAGAATACTTACAGTAGTTAAATGTTCACAGCAGTTGAATAAACATTTATCAGGGATCTGCTTTTGCAGTCCTGTTTAGCAAGTCTGGTTTTAACAGTAAGCTTTGGTCTCTGTAGAGCTTTTATCCACCAGCACTTCACATATCTACACAAGATGTTCTAGGTTCTACTGTCCATTGTATAATTACTGTGAAGTCTATTTTTGTAGTGCTTCTGTATGTACTTTCCTGCTATATGACGTTCCCGGACTATATACGCACATAGAATCACAGAATACCAGGTTGGAAGGGACCTCAATGACTGTCTGGTCCAACCTTTCTTGGCAAAAGCATGGTCTAGATAAGATGGCCCAGCACCCTGCCCAGCTGAATCTTAAGTGTCCAATGCTGGGGACTCCACTACATCTCTGGGGAGATTATTCCAAAGGCTGACTGTCCTTCCGAAAAATTTTCCTCTTGTGTCTAATCAGAATCTTCCTAGCAAAAACTTTTACCCACTACCCTTCATCTTTTCCATGTGACTCCTTGGAAAAAGGGAATCTCTGTCTTCTTTGTAGCCACCCTTTAAATACTGGAACATGGTGATAAGGNAGCCACCCTGTAAATACTGGAACATGGTGATAAGGTCTCTCCATGGCCTTCTTTTCCCAAGGCTGAACAGACTCAGTTCTCTCAGCCTTTCCTCATATGGCAGCTTCCCAGTCCTTTTATCATCTTTGTGGACCTTCTCTGAATCCTCTCCAGACTGTCCATATATTTTCTATACAGCGAGGACCAAAACTGAACACAGTATTCCAGGTGTCACCTGACAACCATTGAATAGAATAGGATAATGACTTCATCTCTGCTGGTGATGCCGTTGTTGATGGAATCCAGCATTCTGTTGGCCTTTGCTACAGCAACACATTCCTTGTGCATATTGAGCTTGTTGCCCACCAAGACCCCACATCCCTTCCAATAGATCCCAGCTTGTGCTGCGCTCCACAGACCACTTGTCTAGACTGTAATGACTCTGTTTCTCTAGGAGGACGCGGTGGGGAACTGTATCAAAAGCCTTGGAGAAATCCCAGTATGTCCACTGCTTGCCCCACATAAACCAAGCAGGGCACTTTATCATAGAATGCAATCGTGTTTGTCAAACACACACATTTGAGCAGACTCAGAAGCTCACGGATAAACTGAGGGGACCCCCAGCACTTACCTTCCCTTACCTTTAAAGGGGACAAATTGTTTTTATGTTTCCACANCATGCTGGCTTTTCCCAATCACACACTTCATTTTACTTTTAGGAGCTCCCAAGAAGACGCGTTCCATAACTTTCCCAGATTTAAGACTGATGGGCCTGTGATTTCCTGGGTTGTCCTTTAAGCCCTACCTGTAGATGGGAGTGACATTAGCCTTCTTCCAGTCTTCCTGGACAACCTCCAATCTCCACAACTTCTCAATGATTATGGAGAGCAGCCTCACAATGATGTCAGTCAGCTCTCTTAACACCCTCAGGTGGGTAACATCTGGGACCATCAACTTATAGGGGTCAAGCTCCTTTAACAGTTCACATGCCAACTCTTCCTTCAGTGACAGTGGGTCTGTGTTTGCACCAACCTGGCTTTTTATTCCCAACGCCTGGTGCCCAACACTGCTGGTAAAGACTGAGGTGAAGAAAGTGTTGAGAACCTCTGCCTTTTCAGTGTTGTTGGTCACTAATTCGCCTCTCTTGTTTAATAGAGGGCAAATATTTTCCTTCTGTTTCTGCTTATTATTTACATATCTAAAGAACCTTTTCTTGTAGTTTTTGACAACTCTGGCCAATTTCAATTCAAACTGAACTTTTGCTTTTCTAACTGCATGTCTGCATGCCCTGGCAATGCCCTTGCAGCTCTCAATAGGTATTCATCTGCTTTTCCATCTCTGGTACCCTTCTCACTTAGTTTTGAGCAGACTCAGAAGCTCACGGATAAACTGAGGGGACCCCCAGCACTTACCTTCCCTTACCTTTAAAGGGGACAAATTGTTTTTATGTTTCCACAAGAGTGTTCCTGAAAAACTCCCAGCACCCACTAGCTCCACTGTCCTCGACGGATGCCTCCCACAGAATCCCTCCCAGCTGAGCTGTAAGCAAGCTGAAGTTTGCTTTTCTAAAATCTAAAACCTTTGTTCCGGTACTAACCTTCAACAGGATCCCAAACTCCATAATATTGTGATCACTGCAGCCAACGCTATCACTAACCAAGGTATTAACAAAGCAGCTTTTCTTGGTTTGTGAGTATAATGTCCAGAAGCACCTCATTCCTGGTTGGTACATTTGTATGAGGAAGCAGTCTTCCACTCATTCCAGGAACTTGATGGATGACATGAGCTGCTGCACTGTTCCTCCAACAAATACCTGGGTAGTTGAAGTCACCCATAAGAACCAGGTTCTGTTGACTGAAGCTTGCTTAAGTGACTCAAATATTGCTTGACCTTCTTCTCTTGATTTGGAGGTTGGTGGCAAATGCCAGCTGTAAGATACCTTGGGAGATGACCACTCTGATCTTGACTCAGAAGCATTCAGTAAGGCTTCCATAATTGCTGTACTTGAATACTATATATTCAAGGTTTTCCCTAAAATAGAGTGCAACTCCTCCACCTCTTCTTCCCTGCCTGTCTTTACAAAATACCCTGGAGCCATCCATAGCAATCCTCCAGTCATTTGAGTTGTTCCACCATGTTTCAGTTATTCCTACAATATCATAACTTTTTGAGTGGGCACAGAGTTCCTGTTCCTCCTGTTTGGTTCCCAGGCTGTAAGCATTGGTATACATACACTTGAGGTGGCTGGCGTTCTGGCTCTCATCCTGAAAGGCAGCCAAGGAACATTCGTTGCTGCTCTGGTTGGCCTGGCTTATTTCCCAGCTGGATGCGATGGTATGAGCATTGCCATTTTGGACCCTGCAACCCAAGTCCTTCAGTTTAAAGCCTGCCTCACCAAGTTGGCCAGCCTGCTGCCAAAGAATCTCTTGGTTGTTCTAGACAGGTGGATTCCACCCATCCCTAACAGGTTAATAGTCATTGAAGAGTGTCCCATTGTCATAAAAACCAAAACCCTCAGGATGGCACCAGCTACACAGCCAGACATTGATTTGCATTGTATGTCTACCTCTGGCTACCCCCTTTCCTCTAATTAGTAAAATGGAAGGAAAGATGACTTGGGCACCAATACTTTTNCAGAATACCAGGTTGGAAGGGACCTCAATGACTGTCTGGTCCAACCTTTCTTGGCAAAAGCATGGTCTAGATAAGATGGCCCAGCACCCTGCCCAGCTGAATCTTAAGTGTCCAATGCTGGGGACTCCACTACATCTCTGGGGAGATTATTCCAAAGGCTGACTGTCCTTCCGAAAAATTTTCCTCTTGTGTCTAATCAGAATCTTCCTAGCAAAAACTTTTANTCAGCTCTCTTAACACCCTCAGGTGGGTAACATCTGGGACCATCAACTTATAGGGGTCAAGCTCCTTTAACAGTTCACATGCCAACTCTTCCTTCAGTGACAGTGGGTCTGTGTTTGCACCAACCTGGCTTTTTATTCCCAACGCCTGGTGCCCAACACTGCTGGTAAAGACTGAGGTGAAGAAAGTGTTGAGAACCTCTGCCTTTTCAGTGTTGTTGGTCACTAATTCGCCTCTCTTGTTTAATAGAGGGCAAATATTTTCCTTCTGTTTCTGCTTATTATTTACATATCTAAAGAACCTTTTCTTGTAGTTTTTGACAACTCTGGCCAATTTCAATTCAAACTGAACTTTTGCTTTTCTAACTGCATGTCTGCATGCCCTGGCAATGCCCTTGCAGCTCTCAATAGGTATTCATCTGCTTTTCCATCTCTGGTACCCTTCTCACTTAGTTTTGAGCAGACTCAGAAGCTCACGGATAAACTGAGGGGACCCCCAGCACTTACCTTCCCTTACCTTTAAAGGGGACAAATTGTTTTTATGTTTCCACAAGAGTGTTCCTGAAAAACTCCCAGCACCCACTAGCTCCACTGTCCTCGACGGATGCCTCCCACAGAATCCCTCCCAGCTGAGCTGTAAGCAAGCTGAAGTTTGCTTTTCTAAAATCTAAAACCTTTGTTCCGGTACTAACCTTCAACAGGATCCCAAACTCCATAATATTGTGATCACTGCAGCCAACGCTATCACTAACCAAGGTATTAACAAAGCAGCTTTTCTTGGTTTGTGAGTATAATGTCCAGAAGCACCTCATTCCTGGTTGGTACATTTGTATGAGGAAGCAGTCTTCCACTCATTCCAGGAACTTGATGGATGACATGAGCTGCTGCACTGTTCCTCCAACAAATACCTGGGTAGTTGAAGTCACCCATAAGAACCAGGTTCTGTTGACTGAAGCTTGCTTAAGTGACTCAAATATTGCTTGACCTTCTTCTCTTGATTTGGAGGTTGGTGGCAAATGCCAGCTGTAAGATACCTTGGGAGATGACCACTCTGATCTTGACTCAGAAGCATTCAGTAAGGCTTCCATAATTGCTGTACTTGAATACTATATATTCAAGGTTTTCCCTAAAATAGAGTGCANAACCTTTTCTTGTAGTTTTTGACAACTCTGGCCAATTTCAATTCAAACTGAACTTTTGCTTTTCTAACTGCATGTCTGCATGCCCTGGCAATGCCCTTGCAGCTCTCAATAGGTATTCATCTGCTTTTCCATCTCTGGTACCCTTCTCACTTAGTTTTGAGCAGACTCAGAAGCTCACGGATAAACTGAGGGGACCCCCAGCACTTACCTTCCCTTACCTTTAAAGGGGACAAATTGTTTTTATGTTTCCACAAGAGTGTTCCTGAAAAACTCCCAGCACCCACTAGCTCCACTGTCCTCGACGGATGCCTCCCACAGAATCCCTCCCAGCTGAGCTGTAAGCAAGCTGAAGTTTGCTTTTCTAAAATCTAAAACCTTTGTTCCGGTACTAACCTTCAACAGGATCCCAAACTCCATAATATTGTGATCACTGCAGCCAACGCTATCACTAACCAAGGTATTAACAAAGCAGCTTTTCTTGGTTTGTGAGTATAATGTCCAGAAGCACCTCATTCCTGGTTGGTACATTTGTATGAGGAAGCAGTCTTCCACTCATTCCAGGAACTTGATGGATGACATGAGCTGCTGCACTGTTCCTCCAACAAATACCTGGGTAGTTGAAGTCACCCATAAGAACCAGGTTCTGTTGACTGAAGCTTGCTTAAGTGACTCAAATATTGCTTGACCTTCTTCTCTTGATTTGGAGGTTGGTGGCAAATGCCAGCTGTAAGATACCTTGGGAGATGACCACTCTGATCTTGACTCAGAAGCATTCAGTAAGGCTTCCATAATTGCTGTACTTGAATACTATATATTCAAGGTTTTCCCTAAAATAGAGTGCAACTCCTCCACCTCTTCTTCCCTGCCTGTCTTTACAAAATACCCTGGAGCCATCCATAGCAATCCTCCAGTCATTTGAGTTGTTCCACCATGTTTCAGTTATTCCTACAATATCATAACTTTTTGAGTGGGCACAGAGTTCCTGTTCCTCCTGTTTGGTTCCCAGGCTGTAANTAAACTGAGGGGACCCCCAGCACTTACCTTCCCTTACCTTTAAAGGGGACAAATTGTTTTTATGTTTCCACAAGAGTGTTCCTGAAAAACTCCCAGCACCCACTAGCTCCACTGTCCTCGACGGATGCCTCCCACAGAATCCCTCCCAGCTGAGCTGTAAGCAAGCTGAAGTTTGCTTTTCTAAAATCTAAAACCTTTGTTCCGGTACTAACCTTCAACAGGATCCCAAACTCCATAATATTGTGATCACTGCAGCCA
The DNA here is from genome assembly GCA_013401335.1 of Brachypteracias leptosomus. Classification (NCBI taxonomy): domain Eukaryota; kingdom Metazoa; phylum Chordata; class Aves; order Coraciiformes; family Brachypteraciidae; genus Brachypteracias; species Brachypteracias leptosomus. The sequence goes on along the minus strand of VYZX01027621.1, from coordinate 13,163 downwards.
ACGCTATCACTAACCAAGGTATTAACAAAGCAGCTTTTCTTGGTTTGTGAGTATAATGTCCAGAAGCACCTCATTCCTGGTTGGTACATTTGTATGAGGAAGCAGTCTTCCACTCATTCCAGGAACTTGATGGATGACATGAGCTGCTGCACTGTTCCTCCAACAAATACCTGGGTAGTTGAAGTCACCCATAAGAACCAGGTTCTGTTGACTGAAGCTTGCTTAAGTGACTCAAATATTGCTTGACCTTCTTCTCTTGATTTGGAGGTTGGTGGCAAATGCCAGCTGTAAGATACCTTGGGAGATGACCACTCTGATCTTGACTCAGAAGCATTCAGTAAGGCTTCCATAATTGCTGTACTTGAATACTATATATTCAAGGTTTTCCCTAAAATAGAGTGCAACTCCTCCACCTCTTCTTCCCTGCCTGTCTTTACAAAATACCCTGGAGCCATCCATAGCAATCCTCCAGTCATTTGAGTTGTTCCACCATGTTTCAGTTATTCCTACAATATCATAACTTTTTGAGTGGGCACAGAGTTCCTGTTCCTCCTGTTTGGTTCCCAGGCTGTAAGCATTGGTATACATACACTTGAGGTGGCTGGCGTTCTGGCTCTCATCCTGAAAGGCAGCCAAGGAACATTCGTTGCTGCTCTGGTTGGCCTGGCTTATTTCCCAGCTGGATGCGATGGTATGAGCATTGCCATTTTGGACCCTGCAACCCAAGTCCTTCAGTTTAAAGCCTGCCTCACCAAGTTGGCCAGCCTGCTGCCAAAGAATCTCTTGGTTGTTCTAGACAGGTGGATTCCACCCATCCCTAACAGGTTAATAGTCATTGAAGAGTGTCCCATTGTCATAAAAACCAAAACCCTCAGGATGGCACCAGCTACACAGCCAGACATTGATTTGCATTGTATGTCTACCTCTGGCTACCCCCTTTCCTCTAATTAGTAAAATGGAAGGAAAGATGACTTGGGCACCAATACTTTTCACTTTCATCTACAGGGCTTCATAGTATTCCTTGGTTTTGCCCAGGTTCTGGCTTGNCCATAAGAACCAGGTTCTGTTGACTGAAGCTTGCTTAAGTGACTCAAATATTGCTTGACCTTCTTCTCTTGATTTGGAGGTTGGTGGCAAATGCCAGCTGTAAGATACCTTGGGAGATGACCACTCTGATCTTGACTCAGAAGCATTCAGTAAGGCTTCCATAATTGCTGTACTTGAATACTATATATTCAAGGTTTTCCCTAAAATAGAGTGCAACTCCTCCACCTCTTCTTCCCTGCCTGTCTTTACAAAATACCCTGGAGCCATCCATAGCAATCCTCCAGTCATTTGAGTTGTTCCACCATGTTTCAGTTATTCCTACAATATCATAACTTTTTGAGTGGGCACAGAGTTCCTGTTCCTCCTGTTTGGTTCCCAGGCTGTAAGCATTGGTATACATACACTTGAGGTGGCTGGCGTTCTGGCTCTCATCCTGAAAGGCAGCCAAGGAACATTCGTTGCTGCTCTGGTTGGCCTGGCTTATTTCCCAGCTGGATGCGATGGTATGAGCATTGCCATTTTGGACCCTGCAACCCAAGTCCTTCAGTTTAAAGCCTGCCTCACCAAGTTGGCCAGCCTGCTGCCAAAGAATCTCTTGGTTGTTCTAGACAGGTGGATTCCACCCATCCCTAACAGGTTAATAGTCATTGAAGAGTGTCCCATTGTCATAAAAACCAAAACCCTCAGGATGGCACCAGCTACACAGCCAGACATTGATTTGCATTGTATGTCTACCTCTGGCTACCCCCTTTCCTCTAATTAGTAAAATGGAAGGAAAGATGACTTGGGCACCAATACTTTTCACTTTCATCTACAGGGCTTCATAGTATTCCTTGGTTTTGCCCAGGTTCTGGCTTGTGGTGTCATTCATGCCTATATGAAAGAGTAGCAACGGACAGTAATGTGTGCTCTTGGCAACTTGTGGCACCCTCTCATCATCATGTCAGATCTTAGCTCTTTAGAGGGCAGCATGTCTCTCATGGTGCCCTATCAGGCCAGCAGATGGGCACCTCAGTGTCCCTTAACAGAGTCATCCACTATGAGCTCTCATTGCTTCCTTTTGCAGTATCCACTGTGTGCTGCTGGTACCATGTCTCATTGCAGACTCTGCTCATGGGTGTCTACAGTTGTTAAAGCTTCATATCTGGTCTTGGTTGTAACGCTGAAGGGTGGGGCTGAAGCAGACTCCTGCTTTTAGTGGGTCCAGGGTCCAAACTCTTCATTCCCTGTGGTGTCCACCACAGGGGCACGGTTCTGAAACCACTTATCATGGTTCTGAAACCACTGTCTCAACCTCTCTAATAGTGCACAGTCTTTTAATTGTTTCCTGCAACTTGGTCACCTGACACAACAAATCACGAACCTGTACACATTTTATGGGTACTTACCTTTTCTCCAGAAGGGGAGTTATTTTTCATGTTTTGTCAAAATGTGTATTATGTTGCTCTAGATAACAGCATGTGTCTATAAAATTGAAGGTTACATTTTGAAGCATTTGCAGAAACAGACAAAGGCACGTTTGTATGCTTAATCTTACTTTTGTGTCTGCATGCTGAATTGTGGAATCTCAGCGTTATTTAACCCCTTTTTTATATGGAATCTTATGGTTATTTAGAAAGACAAACCACTAACTAAGTAATTCCTCTTAGGGGAGGGAGAATAAAGAACAAGGGGTGGATTTAAAAACTCAACCAAATGC
>VYZX01027621.1:0-10241 GCA_013401335.1 Brachypteracias leptosomus | reverse complement strand
CCTTTCCTCATATGGCAGCTTCCCAGTCCTTTTATCATCTTTGTGGACCTTCTCTGAATCCTCTCCAGACTGTCCATATATTTTCTATACAGCGAGGACCAAAACTGAACACAGTATTCCAGGTGTCACCTGACAACCATTGAATAGAATAGGATAATGACTTCATCTCTGCTGGTGATGCCGTTGTTGATGGAATCCAGCATTCTGTTGGCCTTTGCTACAGCAACACATTCCTTGTGCATATTGAGCTTGTTGCCCACCAAGACCCCACATCCCTTCCAATAGATCCCAGCTTGTGCTGCGCTCCACAGACCACTTGTCTAGACTGTAATGACTCTGTTTCTCTAGGAGGACGCGGTGGGGAACTGTATCCAAAGACTTGGAGAAATCCCAGTATGTCCACTGCGTGNCAGGTTCTGTTGACTGAAGCTTGCTTAAGTGACTCAAATATTGCTTGACCTTCTTCTCTTGATTTGGAGGTTGGTGGCAAATGCCAGCTGTAAGATACCTTGGGAGATGACCACTCTGATCTTGACTCAGAAGCATTCAGTAAGGCTTCCATAATTGCTGTACTTGAATACTATATATTCAAGGTTTTCCCTAAAATAGAGTGCAACTCCTCCACCTCTTCTTCCCTGCCTGTCTTTACAAAATACCCTGGAGCCATCCATAGCAATCCTCCAGTCATTTGAGTTGTTCCACCATGTTTCAGTTATTCCTACAATATCATAACTTTTTGAGTGGGCACAGAGTTCCTGTTCCTCCTGTTTGGTTCCCAGGCTGTAAGCATTGGTATACATACACTTGAGGTGGCTGGCGTTCTGGCTCTCATCCTGAAAGGCAGCCAAGGAACATTCGTTGCTGCTCTGGTTGGCCTGGCTTATTTCCCAGCTGGATGCGATGGTATGAGCATTGCCATTTTGGACCCTGCAACCCAAGTCCTTCAGTTTAAAGCCTGCCTCACCAAGTTGGCCAGCCTGCTGCCAAAGAATCTCTTGGTTGTTCTAGACAGGTGGATTCCACCCATCCCTAACAGGTTAATAGTCATTGAAGAGTGTCCCATTGTCATAAAAACCAAAACCCTCAGGATGGCACCAGCTACACAGCCAGACATTGATTTGCATTGTATGTCTACCTCTGGCTACCCCCTTTCCTCTAATTAGTAAAATGGAAGGAAAGATGACTTGGGCACCAATACTTTTCACTTTCATCTACAGGGCTTCATAGTATTCCTTGGTTTTGCCCAGGTTCTGGCTTGTGGTGTCATTCATGCCTATATGAAAGAGTAGCAACGGACAGTAATGTGTGCTCTTGGCAACTTGTGGCACCCTCTCATCATCATGTCAGATCTTAGCTCTTTAGAGGGCAGCATGTCTCTCATGGTGCCCTATCAGGCCAGCAGATGGGCACCTCAGTGTCCCTTAACAGAGTCATCCACTATGAGCTCTCATTGCTTCCTTTTGCAGTATCCACTGTGTGCTGCTGGTACCATGTCTCATTGCAGACTCTGCTCATGGGTGTCTACAGTTGTTAAAGCTTCATATCTGGTCTTGGTTGTAACGCTGAAGGGTGGGGCTGAAGCAGACTCCTGCTTTTAGTGGGTCCAGGGTCCAAACTCTTCATTCCCTGTGGTGTCCACCACAGGGGCACGGTTCTGAAACCACTTATCATGGTTCTGAAACCACTGTCTCAACCTCTCTAATAGTGCACAGTCTTTTAATTGTTTCCTGCAACTTGGTCACCTGACACAACAAATCACGAACCTGTACACATTTTATGGGTACTTACCTTTTCTCCAGAAGGGGAGTTATTTTTCATGTTTTGTCAAAATGTGTATTATGTTGCTCTAGATAACAGCATGTGTCTATAAAATTGAAGGTTACATTTTGAAGCATTTGCAGAAACAGACAAAGGCACGTTTGTATGCTTAATCTTACTTTTGTGTCTGCATGCTGAATTGTGGAATCTCAGCGTTATTTAACCCCTTTTTTATATGGAATCTTATGGTTATTTAGAAAGACAAACCACTAACTAAGTAATTCCTCTTAGGGGAGGGAGAATAAAGAACAAGGGGTGGATTTAAAAACTCAACCAAATGCCAGATTCTGGAGGCACTGGTGTGAATGTCATCATCTTGAAATAGCTACCTCTGACATACTCTAGTTTGCAAGAAATAAGTAATTTCTACAGGGAATAAGTAATCTCCTTCCTATCACAGAAGTTACAGAGGTCCCAGGAATCTCATCAGCAAAATTCACTGATCTGCACTTCATACTAAATCAAATTATAAATCCCTCCCTTAATGAATCAGCACCTTTTCAGAAAGTTATCATGAAACTACTCCTCCAAATACTTGAGTATACATGTATCTCCAAGTCCGTATTTCAACCTGGATGTTCACAGGTAGCTAAACTGGACATAGAAAAACCTTCACAGGCTGCAAACTTAAGAGTTCTGGAGGAAAAAGAAAACATTTTTTCATGCATATACACTTCTCTCCAATGATTCTTCAGTAGGCTAATTTTAACAGACTTTTCTCACAGCAGGAGACATTTTGATTCCGATTTTCCAAAAAGATCATAGCTTTTTTACTGAAAAGACTGCACATCATCTTCACCTTTCACAGGCCCACTCTTACTTCTGTTATATGTACGAACTGTTTGATCCAGAAAAGTTGATGCTTACACTGGACAAAAGCTATGTGAAAGAAATTAATCTCAGGTAAATTTAAACTCCAAACACCTTTTTCAGTTTCTGCCCTTCACTATGGGCCCTGGCTCTCTGCACAGCACAGAACCCATAAAGTAATCACTGGAGATTAAAATAGGTACCAGATAGGTAAGAGTTATTCAATTAGCAGTATTCCTCATGGAGAAGGATACTTCCAAGGGTGGACAATTTGTTACACTTAAGTAAGGTTTTCATGATAATGACAGTAAATTCTCATTTGTTCCCAAATCCTCCTTTGGTCTACATGATCTCTATATTCCAATTGCCAAATTCATCAATATGAAAAATGTAATTTCCATTATCTCTGACTTCCTAACTGATTTCCTTGTACATCCCAATGATCTCCTCAGGTCATTTGACCAACCTTTTAACACATTTGAAAGTCCTACACAAATAAAGAATGTGTTTTAAATCCTCCACCTTTAAAAATAAAGTTAAAGCCACACAGCTGATACCTTTCCCAGGGCCTCCAAATCTGAGCAAGGGATAAATGAATGTGAACTCAATAAAGCAGAACAACTTAACTGTCTATCTGTGTCCACACAATTTTACCTGAACTAATTTTCTCATCCTTACCACAAAGAAGATATGTTAGGTATATCGAGGAATAATGTCAATAAAAAGTCACAAGCAAGTGTGTATGCTACAAATGGCACCATTCTCAGCACAAAGGGGTCTGAAGTCAGAAGGGACTCTGGAGGATGCCATAATATAAAAGTACAATAATGACAACATTAGCTAGGAGTCTATGACATGTATTTCTAGCATATCTGTATTCAAATGGAAATGTGTTCACAAGTAAAATACACTACACACATGCTTATTTCACATGTATTAATACTTGAGCCCAAATTAAACAACACATTTTTTAGAAAGTAGACTTTAAAATATTAAATCATGAATCCAAATTCAGTTACTCAAGTAACCAGATTTTCAGAAATTCTCAAAATTCTCAACAACACTCAATTTATAATTCTGAACTACTTTAACTTCTTAACACCAACAACTGCATAAAATACAAGGGCATGAGAACTGAAGATAAACCAGTACTTTTGAGCCACAGGTCTAAGTTCCTTTTCAAAGAAGCAGAGCTGGGAATCAAAGCTGTTTGGTATTTGCGATCCCAATTATGATTTATAAATGTAGTATGTAACTTTGTCTGCTTTATCAAGTAACAAAAGCCGTACAGGAAAGTGTATTAAGGAGCTGGTGCATTCTAAATGGAAGGAGGCGAAGAGTGACTTCTATAAATGATAGTAGTAACATTCCATTAAATCAACAGCCTAGGAAATACATCTGGCAATGCTAGAGATGAAACATCAGGAAATAAACTATATGAAAGTGAAAGAATAATATAACTTTGAAGCAGCTTAACAAACAGCTGGCAGAGATGCGTAAGCAACCTGCACTGTTCTGTGCAAGAAAAGCCTCAGCACAAGTAACCATAGGAAATGCTCCCCAGTATCAGAAAATATTGAAGGGAAAGAGCTAGAGAAACCAACGCGTAAGACCCAAGAATACATAAACTGACTTCAAGGATGTATTTAGGAGTGCTTAAAGAGGCTAAACTTGAATAGATTTGACTCATTATCAACCTACTCCACAAAGTAAATTTTTCTTAAAAATACAGTTTGTTGTCCAAATTCCAGGATATTTTGGGCTAACTTAACACTATTTATGAACTGAATGCTTTCAAGTGTCGTTTTCTCACATAGTTAATTAATAATTCATGATGAACAACAAACTTGTATCACAATCATAAACCACTTAATCTGTGCTATAAAAACTTCTTAGAATATTGTTAAAGTAGATGCCACACTAAACTTATGCTGCACAGTTTAGTAGATACCAGTAACAGTTATTACATGTACCTTTTCCATTTCACTCACTTTGAACTGATGCAGAGTTATATTTCTTAATCAAAGCTGTTTTAACTTATGGAGATTTGGGCAAAGGATTCCAAAACTGTAGATTTGTACATGACTAACAGATCAGTTTTTGCTTGCCTCCTTGCTTTGTGCTGTACATACAAAGCCCTAAAACTCTATTTGAATTTTTTGGGGTGTCAGAGTGAGGCCCCGTTTAGGTAGTTTTTTCTTTAGTAGGGGTTGCTTTGTTCTGTTTTTACATTTGACATTCAGGAACTGTATGCATATGAAAAGTCTATCACCTGGCCTGTATGAGAAAAACTTCCTGATGCAGAGACTTATTTAATATAAAAAAATTACAAGCTGTTGATCCCTAAGATAGATGAGTGGAAAACTAGTGGCATAATGACATCATGGGAGGAAAGACATTGGAGCATGAAACGTCTAAGATGCACATTTTAGAAACTTTTTGTTTCTAATTAAAATACATATTTACTTTTAAATGACAAAAAAATTAATGCTAGTAATGTACTTTTTCCCACAAGGCTTTCCCACAAGATCTGGAGTTGATGTCCTTTGTGTAACACACATGATAAAATGTACTTTTACTTGTCATTTGGAAAGCTGGAATATTTTGCTAGAGAACATTCAATTAAAAATTAAACTGTGTGAATTCCTCATTACTAAGGAGTAATTTTCAGACTCTTAATACTAATCTTGTTCACTAAATTCTGGCCCAATAAAGACACCCTCAATTACTGAGGGCAGCAATGGCCCTTCTCTTTTCTATTGTTTGCCTTTTGACATCCAGAGTTGCTCCAGCATTACGACATGAATATCTGTAAGGAATTTCAAGAGTTATTTAAAAAGCTTCAGATTTGATCTAATTCTGTCAACTAACAGATCCTTGTACAAAGCTAACATTTCCCTCTTATTCTCCCCAACAACATTTCATTCAACAGGTGTAAAGAAAAGGTTTCAAAACATCCATTACCTTGTTCCACTCACTTATTATTCTCAAAAAAACAAAATACTCTTCTCCCAGCTTTAAAGGACCATTATAAAACTTCCCGTAGTAATGTCTGTCTCCAAGAGCAATTGACATGTTATCAGCAACATCCTTTGCCGGAAATTCAGCTGCCACATATCCTTTAAGGTCAGTGGTGTTGCTAAAGAAAGTTGCAGCAGCAAAAGAGTCACAAATAAAAGTGCTTTGCAAACCCAGAGGAAGCACAATCACTTGATAAAGACTAGAGCAAAACAAAAAAAAAAGTAAATATTAGCCCTCACTTTAATGTACTAAGTATGAGACATTCATTAATTCACATTTGTCTATTTGTAGCCTCTTAACTGCTTTTTACTGCCAATGTCCAACACAAAACACTTCTTACACTGAAGTATGTGTGTTGGTGTATCTGTATCTATGTCTGTATGTTCATTGCATTTTTGAACCAAAAGCACTACACAGCTCAGAGGTGTGTAGTGATTCTCCTCATCACATGCAAATTAACTTTAGATGTTTATGTGTGTTCAGAAGAGCATCAAACAAGAGTTACTGCAGTCTGTCTCTCACTCCTCTCATCGAACACATCAGTTCACCTGTGAAACAATACATCATTGGCCTCTAAAAATTATTCATAATTTCCTAGAAACAAGACTTATGTTTAAAGAAGGAGAGGAGATATCATTTAAAAAAAATAAATCAATCACATCTGTCTTCAGACCTCTCAAAACAATACTTAGTCTGTGGAATCTAACCATAGCAAGGCTAATTATTAGGGCTGTTACACTGGTAATTTCCTGAAATCTTATTGGCCTTCAAATTTTTCTGCTTTAAGTGTAATACTGAGTTACAATTATCTTTTCCTTCGACCACAAACAGCTTTTAGTAAGTGTAAAACCTTTTTCTCTAGAAATGTATTTTGGTAGTAATATGAAACTACTTCAGAATATGCATAAATACAAACATGGTTCATTATTTCCTCCGGCATTTAGGAAAAATAATGTATTGGCTGTGTGAGTTTGTTGAAAAACAAAAATCACATGAGGAGAGGTGTGCTTGAATCCATCAATAAAAATCTACTGAGAGTTACAGCTTAAGTTTTCTCCCATTGCTAACAAAAATAACCTAACCACCCCCAAAAAGTTCCAATATGTAAGAAACATAAATATGCAGGATGTTTTTTGAAAGGGTGAATAGTGCACAGAGACAAACCTGATCGGTCCATTTTTATCTTCTGCTTTCCGGAGTCTGAGCAAGGGGGCAGAACCTTTTACTGCAACAAATTCTACATCTGGGAAAGGGGGATCTAAAAAGTAAACAAATACCACTGCTTCAGAGAGGTTTTAGAAGTATTTCAGGCGTGACAATTTCTAGCTACTTTTCCCCCAAAACTTTCTCTGTTAACCGCGTCTCAAACCCCTGACAGCTAAAGTCTGCAGGCAACATAAATAGCCTGGTCAAGGAAAACACAGAGCAAATGTGAGCATGATGGCATGGCAGCCCCCACTCAAACCCTTGTACTGGAGTTTACCTGCTAGATGGGAAAAACAGAGATGCCCCAAAATGATGGTAGACTACAGAAAAATGAGACAAGAAAGATTTGTTGGAAGAAGTGGTATTAGACTAACCAAAATGGTCAAGGAGAAGAAAAAGATGAAACACAGCTCACTACAAGAAATAATACAGGAGATGCTATTAGGGCCAAAAGCACTTTTAAGAAGACAACTTCCTCAGTTACTGCTCACAGTCAGCCATCAATATCCAGCTCCTTAAATTGGATTTCAGTACAGGTACAGAGCTCTAATTTGTTTTAGTGGGAATTTGCACACAGGCCAAAACTGAACAAACACTTTTGCCTCTAATTTCAATGACAATGATGACAGCTGCACACTGGTGCAGACTGGTGCTATGACAAGGGAAATCATCCCTATCAGCCTGGAAAAAAAAGAAAAAGAGTTTCAGTGTGTAAAACCAAGGGGGCAGGGTGTGAAGCACAGACACTACCTACCCCAAAAGTCCAAAAGAACTAGCACAGATAATTACAGGTATAGCCTGGCTGTTTGAAAACTGGTCTATCAAGCTGCTGAGGTGGTATCTGACTGAAGAGTAACAAATGCAATGCTTGTATATGGAAAACCAAAGCTTCAGAGAACCCTTAGAAAGAATAATCAATGTCGGAGACAAACAAACAAAGAAGAAAAGCACACTTGCTGAAGTTAAGCCACATCGGGCAAAATCTTGCTGAGAGGCACTGATTTTTCAAACAGCTGGAACACAGATAGCTACATATGTATGTTGAAACATATATGAGAAAATATTTTATGTATATGTGAAATCATTAGTTCTGTAGGAGAAAATGAGGCATGGTAGCAGAACTGTAAAGGGAGTGAATAACTGGTAAATAGGGAGCTAGAAAAATATACCATATTAGAAGCAGAAGTATTGGGGTGCAGGAATGTTATTAGAGCAGTTGCTCCAAGACTAAACAAAGCAAGTACCAAGTCTTGAATATTTTAACAATCATTGTGCAAAATCCAGGTGTGTACAGATGAACTTTGCTGCTCAATGTTAGACAGTGTAAACCTAAAGCAGCACAGACACATTACGCAACAAGAACTGAATCACCTTTACAGCTGTTGTTTTGATGAAACTCACCTGTACAAAGTAAAAGGTGATACACTTAGAGCTACCAGCTAAATTTTTTTGGTAGATATTCTAAGTTCTTTTGAGTAGTAGGAAGAGCATATTAGTACATCTTACAATGAGTGTTAGTCACCAAAATGATAGCAGAAAAAAAAAAAGGAAAAGGCTGCTCTAAAAAAGCATAAGAAGTAGATTTCTCCAATACTAGGACATTACCACAAAAGGTACAGAAGGCCCGAGTGTGGACATTTCACAGTGTCTGAAGTTTCAATCATAAGACCAACAGATCTAAGTGAAACCACTGTAGAGGATGACTACCAGAAAGATCCAAATAAAGGAAATGGTCTTATATGAGGGAACAAAAAGCTTTTCTTTGTAGCCTATGAAAAAGAAATTTGAAAGCCAACATGATCTCTGCTTTAAACAGATGAAACATGGGAAAGGAGTAACTTAAGCACAGTATGCCCAAAAGACAACAGGCCATCCATGGCAAGAAAAACCCCAGCCTGCACTTGGCAGAAATCATCCTCAAGAGAAACTCCTGAAAGCTTACCTAGCCAAACAAATTGCTCTGTTTGTTCCTTTTACCAGGTCCTCTTCAAAACCAGGCTATGGCTGAACTACCATTGAAGAAACCAGCTACAACTGCTTAGGATTGAAATGAAAGTATGATTTATACCTAGCAAAGTCTTAATGTTCCACAGGAGCTTCTCCCTAGCAGAGATAGGGCAGAAACACTTTTAGATAGCTTTCTGAGTTAGTGAGGAGCATTGGACGGATGCCTGAAAGAAGAGAAAATGGTCTTTACTTCAGAGGGTCTTTTCATTATTTCTGCCACCGCAGATATTGTAAATGGTATAGATGGTATTTCCATTTGAATGAAGTAAATGAACAAACAGTATTTGACAGCCAATCTTTATGTCCTTTGCACCTTGCAAGCCTAAGCAAACAGAACTCAGGAACTGTAAACCTTCCCTTAACTTAATGGATCCTTAATGGTTCCTCAGCATGGGCACTACCAGTGGACAGAGTGACAGGAAAATAAATCTGTCATGGTAGATTCACCTGGCACATTTCTCCTATCTTTCTTTCCTTTAGCATCCAATACCACCAGGAGACACCATAATTAATGTCTCTTGAGAATTTTCCAATTTCCAAGAAAAACTTGGGAATTCCTTCTTTAATGCCAGCCAAAATGTGCATTGCATGCAACAGTTTTGCATCCTTTTTTTCTAGATAAGCAGTGCAAGAGGTAACCGAGGACAAAAAGAAAACTAGGTTTGCAACAATTACACTTTTTATTTGCTATATTTTAACAGGAAAAATGCAAAACATGAACATGAATAGCCATCCAGCACTGACAACCCTAGTAAGTGGGTATAAGAAAGAAGAATCTGAAAAAACACACAGTACTTTTAAAGCTTGGAGTCTTTTGCCATTTTTAGTTGGTGGTAAGAAATACCAATTACTACATCCATCACACCAAGGACTATCTGCCTGTTTTAACAGGAAAAGAAGCAAACAACTTGCAACAATGCAAAGTAATAAGTAATAATAAAAATAAAAGGAATTTATTTTATTTTTGCTTCAGTGACCACAGAAGAAACTTTGAAGGAGGTCTTCCATATGCAGCATTTGACTTCTAAGAATTAAAAAAGACAGAGATACTGATACAAAAGAAAAGGGTTTCTACCATATGCATTACTGTCTCAAGAGTAAAGAAATTTTTAACCTGGACAAAGACGATAGCTAATGAAGGGAGGGAAGGAAGGCGGATGAATAAATCAAGAACACATCTCCAGAAAATAACCATTTAAATCTTCTCTACAGACTGGTCATCTCTGGAACTCAAGTGATTCCCTCCGCTTACTGCAGCCTTTGTTCTCGTGCCCTGTGGCTCAATGTCACAGCATCCTGCTCAGCACAGCAAAGGTATGAATTCAATGAGGTGGGAGGTGAAAACAGAAATGGTCCGGAAGGAAAGGGAAAGGGAAAGG
>VYZX01027619.1:75360-131908 GCA_013401335.1 Brachypteracias leptosomus | reverse complement strand
CCTGCTCTGAAGCTGCTCTCCACCACGAAATATTTAGATTCTTAGTTCCTTTCAATCACGCTTTAAAACAGTTTGATATTTTAGATACAAATTTTGAATACAAATAATCAATTTTTAAAGAATTCTACAAATGTATTGGTAATAGTTCTTTGTCAGTGTCTTTTCTAAGTCACAAAAGAGATATATGCTTACCAGTCTAGCAGCCCATTAAGCAGCCAAATACATTCTGCATGCAGATAAACTATAGCCACGGTCTTCACTCATCCTGGAAAAGACACAGTAAACCATGTTACAGTGGAACTAGTTATTTTTGTAGAGCACCAGGATCAGTTTCTGTGTCTGAAAGAGGATTCACAGCCTTAGATGCACACACTCCCAGGTTTCCACCAGTGAGACAGAACACAGGGCAGCGATAATACCAATGCTGAACTGAATGGAAGATGTCTCTTCACCTTGATTGCACCTTGAGTACTGTGTCCAGTTTTGAGCACCACAGTATAAGAAGGACATTAAGGTGCTGGAGCGGGTGCAGAGAAGGACAACGAAGCTGGTGAGTGGTCTGGAGAATATGTCATATGAGGAGCGCAAAGAGGAGGCTTAAAGGAGACCTCATTGCTCTTGACAGCTACCTAAAAGGAGGTTGTAGTGAGGCTGGTGTTGATCTCTTCTGCCAAGTAACTAATGACAGGACAAGAGGTAATGGCCTCAAGTTGCACCAGGGGAGGTTTACATTGGACATTAGGAAGAAGTTCTTTACTGAGAGAGGGTTAGGCACTGGAACAGGCTGCCCAGGGAAGTGGTGGAGTCACCATCCCTGGAGGTATTCAAAAAATGAGTAAATGTGGTGCTTCAAGACATGGTCTGAAGGGTCAGGGAGACATTGGACAAAGGTTGGATTTGATGATCCTAGAGGCCTTTTCCAACCTAAATGATTCTATGATTCTCCAGAGCCAGGCCACCTGGCTGGCGCACACTCCAGGCAGTGGCATCGCTTCACTGCAGCATGAGGGAAACTCAAGGGCCAACAAAATCCGGAAACACAAAGCCATGGTCACACTTGAGGTGAACTGAACCCTGAATCATATTAAAAACAGGAGCCTAGAGCAGAAGTAGCTGAACACAAAATCATGTTTAGACGTCTCTGATATCTCTGCATTCATGGCCATTGTCCATAAGCCATAAAAATTTCCTGAGATAGCAAGGTTTATCATACTCTGAAATGAACTCAGTGCCCTTAGTCTAACAAAGGGCACTTAAAAAAATTGTCGTTGCTGGTTTGGTTTTTTTTAAACCTTTGATTTTTTTTTTTGTTAAAGAAATTACATTAAAAAGAGGTTCCTGCCTATTTAAACACTTATTCCTTTGTTTCCTGTTTTCCCTGTACACAGGTACCGCTCTGGGACTTCAGTCCTGCAGCTGAGCAGCTCCGGTGTAAAGTCCCAGCCTGGCAGTGGCCTTCTGGCATGAGGGTCCTGCAGCCTACCTATAGCAAGAGATTCCAAGAGCTGAGCTTAAATGGAGACAAAAATCACCGAAGACATGATTCTCCATCTGTGGAGAATCGGCAGCAGATTACAGGTATAGGATGAATAAAATTTAAGTCAAAGGTACCACAGTTGTGGAGCTCAGCTATGATGAGATATGCACGATCTGGTAGTTCTGCTTCTATTAAACTAACTATTTTAGCTTATGGAGAATTGTGAGCAGCATGACCTGACTCGTAACTATCACAACACTGAAAGTAATCTTGACTGGCTGATTTCTTGTGGTAGTCATAGCAGAATTGTAACTAGATTAGGAATTCAAAATTGAAAAAATCCATAAACTATTCTGTTATACAAGTGAAGGAAAAATACATAAAATCTCAATATAATATAGAAATGAGTATGTATATGTATGAGTATAAATATAAAAGTATATTTATGAAAGCTCTTTTAAGACATAATTATAGAGCTTATCTCTCATATTGACATATAGCTTTAATATTACATAATCATGAGTCAAAGAGGGGATCTGGGGACTAATCCTCTCCCACGTAGCCAATACCTTAGTGGTTAGGGCCCAACCCTTGGGAAGCAGGAGACTAAAATTCACCTCTCTGCTGAAAAGGGACTGACAGCTACATGTAGTTAAAAAAATGATCTGGAAATGGCAGAGTAGGGTCTCTTTTACACTTCCAAATCAAATCCCATGAGGATGGATTTGAGTAATTGCAAAGGGAGATAAACACAGTTTGAATGAAATAAATGTGACAGAAAAAAACATACCTAAAAAAAGTTGTGGTGTTGGGGGAAGAAAAATTAAACCATGGTGCTCTGCGGGGAGCAGGCAAGAGTGGTGAGAAGCAGTGTCTTGAGGCAGAAAGGATGCCACCAGAACCCGGACAGTGACAAATATTTGCACCAACAAGGGCAGAAGACTGGTCCTCCTGGAGGCACCTCTGGGGGTTTAATTCCATCACCTTTGACACATACAGAGCATCATTAGAAGTAAGACATTAAAAAAAAACACTAGGGTATGCAAAATGTCACCAGGTTCTCCAGGTGAGCAGCTGAGGTGTGGGTGAAGACAAGTAGGATGAGGTAAATCCGTAAGCATGGGAGTCATCAGCAAAAAGGTGGGATTTGAAACCTTAGAGCTCAAGGCTGTGCACAAAGCTGTGAGCAGTGAAAATTTAATGTTTGGAGTAAATTGACTCATATAACTGCAGGAAAGGTGAGACCTGAACTGCCTGAACACCTGGCCAGCTGCAGTCAGGCCTTCACATGTCCTGAGGGTCAAAGCCTGCGGCGGGGCTGGAGCCAATGTGGCCTCGCAGGGACAGGCACCGGGCAGGGGCTGCTGCCGGGAGGCCCCGCAGGTTGCTCAGCTGCGGAGCAGGAACATGAACTTGGCTCTGGCGCTTCTGGAGCTGCCGCTATGCTCTCCCCTGCTCTGCTCTCACCTGCACCCGGCGGGTGGCAGGAAACCTGCGGGACCAGGGCTCGGTAAGGGGAAGGAAGCCACTGAGCATCCCGAGGCAGGCAGCAGAGCTCCTTTCCCCCCGCCCCAGGATGAGCCATGCCCCTCCTGGGGGCGGCCCCTCGGCGGGCACAAAGCTCGGCTGAGCAGTCGGCAGGGGAGCTCAGTCTTGGGGCTGCTGCTCTTCTCTCCGGCGTGGCGCCGCGCCTCCTCCGCAGCGCCCGTTGCCTCCCCTGGCTCCCGGCGGGCGCAGGCCGGGGCAGCGCCGCGCCATGGATCGAAGTCAAGCTCTGCTCCTGGTGAGTCCCCGGCCGCGGCCGCCCCGTCCTCCACGTGGGGCTGGGCAACGCCGGGCTTCCTGCCTGCCGGCCCCCACTGCGGTGCGGGGCCTGCCCCGGGATGGGGTCGCTTCCCCCGGCCGTGGGAAGGAGGGATGGAAGGAAGGGGGAACGAAGGGGAAACAGTCTTTCTGTCCTGGGCGCGTCGGCCGGCAGCGCGGTGAGGATGCGGTGGCTTCTCTGCCACCGGTAGAAGCCGCGTGGTGCCGGGCCGCTCGCTGCCAGCGCCGCCGCGCCGGGACACGCGGTGCGAGGCCGGGGCTGCCGCTGGGAGCGGGGCGTGGGGCCCAGCAAAGCTCCGATCCTTCGGGAGAGCCGTCCGGGCCGCCGTACTCCGCCGGTCTCTCCTCTGCAGGGTGGCGGTCAGGGGAGTTTGGCTTCCGCTGATGAAGGGATGCGAGGAGAGATGTTCGGAGGCCGGTGCTGCTGTGGAAGCACAGCCGGGCTGCTGCCCGGAGCGGCTGTTGAGTGAGAGTCTGAGGAGTCGCTTCAGCCAAGTGTAGAATTAGCAAGTGATGGATCTGACTTAGAGTGTAGTCTCACAATGCACACATTCGCTTGATTTTTGTTGTAATTCTGGCTTAATATTATTCTATTTTCCTGTACTTTTATCTGTTCTGCACTGTTTAATCAACATTATTGCGATGAGCAGGTTATATGGAGGGCAGAGAAGATAATAAAATAGCTGAGATGAGGTATAGAGTCCAGAAAACCCGTATCTCCTTTCCTCCTGCCTTGAACTGCCTTAGGACAGAGACATATTCAAATATATCACTTAAAATGCAAGCACTGGTTAAGCACGGAAAACCTGAGGAAAAATCTGCCAAGCTGTGCAAGCATCACAAGCTGGTACTTGTGAAGCACTACCTTTTGTGAGAGCTGAACTATGTCCTCTGACTTCCAGCCTGCAAGAGCTACCATTCACTTACAGCTTCAGTTTCCACCTATGGAAGAAAATTTTCCTGTTTAAAAGGGTTTGGTTTTGGCTCTAGATTTATTCTCTAACAATTATTGTATCAGATATCCTTGGCTGACAAACAGGAGATGCTGGCTCTCCCGCCAGCCTTGCACTCATAATCTGGACTCTGGTGAGTCTGGTGACTGGGCTGTGTGGAGGTGTGTGTAGTCTTATTCCAGAGGGCACAGTCTGCCTTGCTCTTTTGGTGACAGGTTTTTCTCTTTTCATTCATTCAGCCTGCCAGGAATGGCCCAAAAGACAAGTTAGGAACTTGTTGAGCTGTTCAGTAATCTCACCTGTGCTAGTAGTTTTCTCAAAATGTTGCCAGAGGGCAACAGTAAGTGAGTCTATTGATGGTATTGGAAAGAAAATAACATATTCTCACTGACTTCTGTGGTGTCTGAGATACTGAACCAATTTCCTCCCCTTGTGGCTGGAGGCACAGCCAATTCAGTTTTGTTAGGGGCCTTTATGAGTCATAGGAAGGTTTACTACTTGTATGTAATAAGATTTAATTTATTTTTTTAGTAAAACTGGTAGAAAGTATGCTTTCTGGTTCTTGAACAAAACAAATCTTTCTTTTCCATTTCTTGTCTTATACAAATTAAATTGACCTCAGTTTCAAGGCAGAACACTGAAACACTAACTTCTGAGCAGGTGAGTCTACTCAGAACCTCGGGAACCCTATTCTGGCAGGGGGTTTGGACTAGTTGATCTCCAGAGGTGCCTTCCAACCTCTGTGATTCTGCAAATGTTAATTCTTAAAAATACTTTTTTTCCTGTCCTGTGCTATCTGCTAATCATGTTTGAATATGGCTTCAGACTGAACCTGCATTTTCCTTTAACTACTCACATGAAAATGTGAGATTATTCAAATGAAATGGTTTTCCCCCTACCTGCTCCTTCAGGAAGGACTCAGTAGTGAAAGCTGAAGTGCAGGTAAACTCTCTGTGTCTATGTTGCCAGGCTTTGCCTATTAATGTTTTAACTGCTGGCATAAATAAATTTAACTTTTGAATATCTGTATTTATTTTTGTGAAAAAAAATCACATTAAAATGATAGGATTTATTAAACTAGTAGCCAATAAAGTTGTTAACTGTGGGCTTATTAGATTTTCCTTAACTTCCTCAGATAGAGACTGATTGTATTTTAATGTCTTGGGGTATTTTTCTTCTACATTTCATATGGAGCCAGAGAAAACCACCCTGGCTTTCTCCTGATGTCAAGAGCTGCATGTTGTTCAGTGTTAGCTTTAGACCAATTTATGACAAACTTTCACGTTTTAAAAAAAACTTCTAGTTTTTCTCATAGCCATAGATATAGCTGGCTAAGATATGGGGCCTGAAGGGGGAGGAGTAATTACTTAGTAGCCAATTACTAAGCAGTAAAAACCAACAAAAATCCCCATACTATAAAACTAAAAGGCTGTTTCAGACCACTTACCTTGCATCATCTGAGAGTCCAAAGTGATTTAGTCCTTACCAGTGCATTAAAAAAAAGGGCAGAGAAGATCAAGTTCTGTCACAGAGAAGTTAATAATTAATATATTTCAAAAAATTATGATAAATTATTAATAAGAAAATCATGGCCATCAATACTTATGTCAATACCAGAATGAATGGAAAATCATGTCAAGGCATGTTTCTTAAGAAATTTTCTTGTAAAATGATACCAATAGGATTTAAAGTTTGCTCTCCAGTTTTGCAGAGGGTCAAACATTTTTTTTTTTAATTTGCTATGAGGAATTTATTGGGCACTTAAATAATAAGGCTCCTGAGCCTATGTTTAAGGAGGGTTCTCTTACTCCATTTGAACTGCTGCCTTGAGCGCAGCGCATCATGCCAGGAACACGGTGTTACCTTCACAATTTGAAGAAATTAATTTTGAGACTTTGACAAATGGTGTGAGGGGAAATCATTGCTGCTTCCTGCTGAGGCCTGCACCTGGTGTTGAGGGGGAGCTGGTGAGGGCAAGGGGCTGATATTTTACACACAGCTGAGAAAGTTGCCAGAAATGTAGTGTTTTGGGATTCACAGAGGACATTTTTGGAGGGCAGCCTTCCACTGTCAGTGAACAGTGTCTTTATATGGCTCTTCTGAATCTGTTCAAGAAAGAAAAGTATTTCTGAATTAAAATAGAGGGAAATAAAGAAGGGAATGAGGTGGAATTAAGCCTGCTTGCCTTGTCAGCTGCCTTCAGTGCTGTAGAAGCAAATGCTGTATGACTGCTGAGACATACATTAACTAAATAGCAATGACTGCTGGTGCAGTAACCACTAAGCAAATAGCTCTGTAGATTCTTGACCTGTGTCTCTTCACATATCCAAAACTCAAGGAGATAATTTCCTAGATAATTTTAACTGGAGAAACCTGGTTATTAGAAGAGCTGAGGATCACCTTAGTGGAGTTATTCCACTGCAAGAGGGCAACCAGGTCTTTCTTGTTTCTAATGAACAGTGGTTGAAGATGATCATTCATTAGCAATTTGAATGACAGCAGATATTTCTCCTTTTACCTTCTTGCTGGAACATGATTGCTATCTAGTTTACCAGAATGGTGTGCACACAGAGTCCAGGCCTATGCTATAGAGAGGATCAGGAGAAGCAAAGCCACCCTTTGCACACCATATCCTGGAGGAAAATGCTGAAGACCTCACCCCACGGAAGTCCATGTTAAACAGGCCAGGTGTTTGCAGGGTGGCATTGCTTGTGCTCTCTGACACCACCTGGGAGATGGCTGCAGGGAAGTTGGCATCCAGGAGAGCAGGTCTTCTGACAGCTGTAACCTCCCTGGTGACATATTGACAAGCACAATTCATTTTGTAGACTACACAGGCTTCACGGCTTTGCTCCAGTGAAATTGCAGTTTTACCTAGTCATGCCTCTTCTTGGGTTTGATTCCAGCCCCTGCCCTCTTGTTCCAGCTAGTCCAAGCACAGGGTGAGTTTAGTCCAATAAATTGTTAAAGGCTTGCTCTGTACTGACAATAAAGAAGAAATTTTCTACTAGTTGGGAACAAGAAACTCATTTGGATAATAAAAACTATGTGTATATTGTTTTAAAATGCATGAAAGCACATTTTTCACGTGGTGTTCACCACATTGTTTTTTCCTTGAAATTTCAGTGGACCTTCTGCCATCTCACCTTCTGCAAAGGAACCAGAGTTCACAGAGCTGGCACCATTGTCCATGCCTGCTTAAGGGGAGAGGTAGTCTCATCCCTGAAATTTTAGCTAACCTATGTTACATTCTTCTAAATGGCACATGATTAAAATAATTCTTTAGGTGAAAGCAAAAAGACATTTCTGCATTAGTCAGAATAATTAGCCAGAATGTGTCACAAACTTTGCTAATTTGTTCTCAAAATAGCATAATCAGATCTTTGACCAGAATTAAAAGAAATTCAATATAACAGAAGTGAGGTAGCTTCAAAGGTTGGGGGTTTTGTGTACAAATACATATATATATAAAATACATATATGTATTTTATATATGTGTATTTTGTATATATATTTTATATGCATATAAAGTACCTGTATATATTTTATGGCACTGCTTACAGTTAATGCTGTGCTACAAAGTAGCCATGATAACTTTCTATCTGAAACAGGGTCTCTGTTGTTTACTTCAGCATTAAAAATGCTAGAAATGAGAATGGTCTTTCTTTCACACACCAGAAGGATTGCAATGTGATGTATCAATAGTTATAAATGTGTGTGTGCACCATTGCTGGGATTGGTAAGGCAAGCTGTAGCAAAATGTGGGGCTCAAATCTCTTGGAAATGTAGCATGGCTGGACTTTGCAGAGATTTACTGTCTCATCAAATGGACTTGGAGAGAAGAATGTGCCTAGCAGCATTTTTAAGTCAAGAGAGCTTTGCTGTCAGGCTGAATTGAAAACCAGATCCATGCAGCTGAATTAGAATCCATGCAAAGATGTCTCCTTTCCAAATGGAAGGATTGACAGTATGATTGTAGTTGGCTTTAGCACCCCTGAACACACCCCTCTCATTGCCTGGCAGCTGGACTGCATAGTGTAGCTGGGTGAGCTGGTATTTCCTGTGTTAAAGTCACCCACCTTGGGAAGACAGTCAGATGATGTGCCTGGAATGTGGGTGCCCTGCCAGAAGAGACTGGGGAGAGATGGGGGCACAGGGTAGGTGCTTTCTTACCTTGCTCAGTTACTTTGAGTAGGAATAAATGAATCAGTTGTGTAGACAGTTAAATTCTCATCAGTGGTCTTCAGAGTAAACAGCTGTGATCTTTGCAGACCTATACAGACAGCTCAGCACTGAGCCCATCTCACTGTTTATTGTGTGTTTGCAGGCAGAGACTGGGGTGGTAGAAATCTGCATAGCTCCACCAGCAGGACAGAAGATACCCAGCAATCTATGTGTACTGTCTGCCTAGAAGCATCTGGAATAGTTCACTTAGTATTCGGTGAAGAATTGCTACTGAAAGAGCATGAGGTTTTTTTTTTTACCCTCTAGATGTGGATTGGACTTGAAAGAAGTTGTAAATGCCTTTTGTGGCCATTTGGGCCAAAATATGTTCATAATTCCATCCTTAATTATAGCAGGACATGATGAAATATAGCAGAAAAAATCCACAAAAAGTATGAATTATAACAATCGTTATTGTAAGAACACTGTCACTGGAACAGACTTGCCAGGGATGTGGTGGAGTCCCCATCAGTAGAGGTTTTAAAGACATGACATGATAGGATGCTAGGTAATCTCATCCAGGCTTCCTTTCCCATGAAGAATTGTACCAAATGATCTTTCCAGGTCCTTCCGACCTGGGCGTTCCATGATTCTATGGTTAATGCTTTTGTATTTCCTTAGCCCTGCTCAGCTTAGGGTCTCAGCTCACTTTCAAAGACTCAGGTGTCAAAAGAGCCTGAAGGCAGTCGTGCCTTATCTCCATATTGCAGATTTATGTTGGCAGAACTAGCAATGGGATTCAGTGGAGGACAAAGGATTTAACTCAGGTCAAGTGTATCAAAACATGTCTTGATGAAAATAGATCCTGCCATTTATTTGAGCCTACCCAGGTGGGCTGCTTGAAGATCCTTGCAAATTATTGCAGTCTCCACCACTGGTGGTTTGAACTGGCCTCACTTCTTATATGGCTGTCAAGAGGTTAGACTAGATTCCTTTATGTAGACAAAACCCTGCTTACTGTTAAATATGAACAATGTTTATATGGAGTAGAAAAAGAATAAAATGACAATCTAGAAAGTGGCATTTTCCCTGTACAATTAGGAAATATTTTTTTGAAAAAATGTGAATGTTTAATTCTAATCTTACTGTGTTGTCTTTTATATTCACAGGCATATTTTGAAAACAATAATTCTGGGCCAGATGCTCTCCTTGTTTATCTGTGGGACTGCTGTTACAAGCCAGTACCTAGCAGAACAATACCAAGTGAATACTCCAATGTTTCAGAGTTTTATCAACTATTCTTTGCTGCTTCTAGTTTATACAACAATGCTGGCATTTAGGACCGGTATGTGAAATATGGGATGGGAGATTCTGTTTCATCTTTTTTTTTTTTTTTTTCTCTCCTACATTTTCTTTCTGGGTTTTGAAGCTAAAGAACTCAATACTCTTTCTAGTTTCTTAAAGCTCCTGCTGAAATCCCTGCTTTGTAGTAACACATGGAAATGAATTTCACAGGTTAAATATGCATTTAATGTGGTTTTATTTCATATATGTTTAAAATTATCTGCTCTTTGGTTTCAAGTCCTATGTTATATTAGGGAAAACAGACTTTTTTGTAACAAGCTTCTTTACCAGAGGCTATTTAATATTCCTCTTGTTCTTATTAATTTACTCTCTAAACAACTCTAGTTTTTCAGGTTTTTTCCTCATGTGGAAGAATTTCTGTGCTTTTCACCATTTGCATCGTCTCCTCCCAGGCTGCATTTTGCTGTTACTAAGCAGGTGCAACTAAAATCGAACATCTCAGTATTATTTATGCTTCTAAAAAGAAGATTCCTGGTTGGAAAGAAACACATATTGATTGGTGCTTTCTTCTGAACAGGCAGTGACAGTCTTTGGCAAATTTTGAAACAGAGGTGGTGGAAGTATATTTTTCTAGGACTGGCTGATGTTGAAGCCAATTACATGATTGTAAAAGCCTACCAATACACGACCCTCACAAGTGTGCAGGTAAGGACCCATTTTTCTTTTTGAGCTGTAGCTTTTATTACAGTTTTGGACCAGTTTCTGAAATGAGGTTCATAGGACAGACATGAAAGCTATTTAAGCCTGAAAAAACTGTCCAATATCTATTTTCTCTCTGCAGTATAGGGAAGAGCATCCTGCATCATGAGTAACATTTGCAGGAAGCAGAGAAAATTGGCTGGTATTACCCAGTGCCAACTCTTGAGCTGAACTCTAATTATTTTGATGGAAAGCACTTCTAAGAGTTTGCTGACAGCCACTCAGATTTTTCTCCTGATACAAAATAAAGATTTATGACCAGATAACACTCACTCAGCACAGGCTCTTGCTGATGAGAGTAAGGTAGATCTCTTGCCTAGTCCTAGAAGCTGGCATTGGGAGGCATTGAGAGATGTAACCCCACACGTGAGGACATACTGATAGTTGGCTGGTGTTACTGACCATGCAGTGAGGGACCAGCCCTATGCCTTTTGGATTTGGCAGTTGCTGGAAGAGATGGAAGAGAGGTCAGTGTGCTAAGCTCCTGAAGTGACAGTAGATATCCTCTGCAACACCAGTGCTTGGTGCTACATTGCTGCACTAGGATAAATCTCATTTTCTGAAATAGCTTTACAAGCAGGAGGGCTAAGACTGGGCTTTCTTTGTCACCCTACACAGACATAAACTGCTGGAAGAGTTAGTGCCTTCCTCCTGCCTCCAGCTGCATGCTCCTGAGCTTACATGGCTAAATCCATTGAGCAAACTGTTTCAGGGCCCTGATCAAAGTTAAAAGTAAACCCTGCCTTTTGCTGGACTGTTGGTGAGCTGTGTCACACCCAAGTTAGCTCCACAGCTGCTGCTAGAACAAGGTGTGGGGGATAGTGCAGAAGCAAGGAGGGAGGGTGTCCAGGGCTGTGCCAGCTCTTACTGGTGTGGATCTGTGGCTGGGGTCATGGCCTCATTTAACTGAATTAAAAAAAAAAAAAAGTACCATACAGAATTGTCTGTTAGTTGGAAAGGAGTGTTTAGGTGTCATTGTTTTACAGAGTCAAAGTAACAAGGGTTAATATTTAAAAGAATTACCTGTAAAGCAATAAATTCCTGTGGCTTGGGCTCCCTTTAGAGAACTGCAGTTCTTTTTTTTTTTTTGCACTGCTAAAGACCAGTAACATGTGTCTATTGGATTATTAATGTCACATTTCCACTTTGTTCTTATGTGTTACAACTCATTAGGCCCTCAATTTCCTTACAAGTAATGCCTGAGAAATCAAAGCTTTAAGAGTGACATGTTTCAGTCTCAAGATCAAGTTAAACTAGTAATTGAGACACTGTTTGATCATATACTTTACAGCTGAAGAAGCCAGGACTTTGATCCAAGTTCTCAGAAGTAGCAAAGCTATTCCCATGATTTCTTTCATAGAAATTAAGAAAGAGTAGAGTAGGTTGTCCTGTCTGGTTGCCCAGCTCAAGCATTTGCTGAACCATTTGCCCATATGGTAGCCTTCAGACTGATGCTGCTTTGTATCAGGTCAGGAATGGTGAATTTGTTATAGCTGCCTGTTGCTGTAAGGTTTCTTGCACATTCTTTTAAGTCACCAGTCTCTCACCACTATTGGAAATGAGATACATGGCAAAGAGAAGCCTGTGATTTGCTCTAGTACAAGGCATTTGCTATCTGCCAGTAGCATGCAGTTCTGCAGCTACATCAGAACCTGTGGTTCAGAGCATCCAGGCTGATGGCCTGTCTTCAGTACTGGCTGTGAGTGGGTGCCCAGGGAGCATAAAAGCAACTTGGGAATATATGGCACCTTCCCGAATACAGGGTGATCGCTGTCAAAATGCTGGCTGGCTGGAGCTTCAGCTCAGCCCTGTGAATCTTATCTTCAAAGATAAGTTTTCTCAGCTCAGCAAGGAACTTCCATGTATTTTCTCACACATGCACACAAAAACAGAACTGATTTTCCTCTAGTTATTAAATACCAGCATTGCACGGAAGGGGTTGGGAGATTTTTAAGGAGATAACATTGGGATGGAAGCCATTATTTCTCTGTAAATAAAAAGACTGTGGTCCACAGCTGAACTCCATTTGTTTGGCTGTGGCTGAGGCAATGCTAGGGAGACTTCTTGCTGCCAACATCCTTCTGTCTTGTGGCAGGACTTGACTGTGCTGCTGTTTGACCACAAATTTCATAACAAAAACCAGGCAGCCTAGCTATGGTTTCATGTTAACATATTGTTGGGCACAATTAGCATTTGCTCTGTGGATAATTTGAGTGGAGGCATTTTACAGGCAGCTATGGACAGAATTTCATCTGATGGAAGAGTTAACCTCAGCAGGAGAAAGTGCAGGATGAGTCCCTGGGGCTCAGCTGGAGGTGGTCCTAAGGGGCCCTTGCAGGGAAGCGAGCAGGGTGAGCGATTGAGCTCTCTTGCTCATAAAACCGTCTGGAGCTGGCAATTATAAGCAAACCAATGACCTTCAACAGTCTTATGATAATTTGTTAACCATGTATTAAAACATCTTTTAATAATTTACTTGCCCTACCTTTAAAACCTCTTATAAGCAGTGTGGCCAAAGCCTGGCTTGAATCAAAACATGTGTAAATCAGATCATCAGGTTATCTGTTTTTTCCCTTGTCAAATACAGGCTAGAATTGAATAAGATGAGAGTTTACTGATACTTTACTGGCAGAAGTGATCAGTACTACAGTACTGCTGTGAATGTCATAAAACTTGAAGAAATAAACTTTGTTCTTTTAAATGGTTCCATTGACACAATTCATTGAGATACCGCGTCTGCTTTGCATCTCTTTGATCTTGATCCTGTACAGAAGAGAGCGTTTTCCACCAAAGAGCTCTGTAACATAGTAAATGAAGGGGAGGCAAGATCCAGTAGTTGGAAATCAAATTTCTTCTGTCTGTAGTTGAGGGTAATTGATCCCTGGAACAGATTACCAGGGTGTGCTCTTTGTCATTTGGTGCCTCTGTATCCTGGCTACAAGTTGTCTAACCAGGATGCTATGGCTCTGCAGCATGTTACTGGTCTGGATGCAGCAATTCTCCATCTGGCGTTGCTGAAAGAGCTGCTGGCTCATTATGCACTATTCCCTTACATCCTAATTAAGAATTCTTTTTTAAAGGGTTTTTCCTTCACTCTTTCTGTTTGGATTGCAAAAGTGCTTGGAGGTTTGAAAGCTACGTGGTTAACATCTCAATTAACGAGGAAGTGAAAGCTTACTTATTAGTAGAAGAGGATACCTACTACCAAGGGGGTAAAAATTTTGCTTTCTGATGTTTGTAATATTTCTTGTTGTTTGGTAGTAGTGAAAACAGTCAAATCTGGAGGGAATGTTAGAAGGTTTTTCCTGAGCCTAAACTAAAGGTAAGATAAAGGCTTGTGGCTAGGTAGAAACTCACAGCATGGTATTTTTCAGTAGAGCAAACTTTGTTGTGTCAAAATGTGGTGTCACGTATTAGGACTTGTGTGGTTGTAATGTCTCATAATACAGCCTAGGCAAGTGCTTTTGCACTTCACAAACTACACAAGCTGGAGGCAATCTAAGGAGCAAAGACAGATGGAAGGATTAGAGGCACTGTTAGGATTTAATCTGTAATAACTCCCCTTAATGCTGTGCTTTTAAGACTTTAAGATGTGTAGTCATGAACAAGTAAAAACAGATATATCATGAAAGTTTTGCAAGTCTGCTTAAAAGCGTTGGGGACAATGACTGAACTAACTGAAGCTAACACAGAAGTCTGCAGTGGTGCACTTAGGCAGGCAAAGGTTGGCAACAAACATTAAGGACTGAGGGCTCTTAATTGTAATGATTATGCGCCAGTCCTATTGACCTGGACCTAATACTTTGTAGGGACTTCAGGAGGCCAAGTTTTAAGGTCTGACATTTGAGAGTAATTTGTCAGCAGGCTTTGGACTATATGTTCTACTGTAGATGGTTCCCTAATATATTTTCATCGCACTCCAGTGTGGCAGGTCAGAAAATACACTTTTTTTTTTCCCTCCCCTTCTTTCCAAACAAATTAAGAAACAAAGTCTATTTTGTTGAATTAAATATTAAACCAATTAGTATTAGTCAATGTTCTTGGTATTATTTGGTTATTCTAGAGCATTGTGCCCATCTTATGCTGCAGCATATTTTTCTATATTAAGTACACAGCTAACTCTTGGTATTTTCTATTTTATTACAGAGAACGGGTAGAAGATGGGAGGGTCTAACAGCAGGGCAAAGGATTTTAGGAAAGTACGGGAAGGGGATAATAAAGACAAGAGAAATCAGTGCTACCGATTGTCATCGGAGTGCAGACTTCCTTGAACCATAGCTGTTCATTCTGCTTGGGGCAATGTTTGCAAACACATCTGAAGTGCTTCAAAACTCTGTCTGCCTTGTGTGTTTCTGCTGCTGGGGTGTGGGTGAACTGAGAGTGGGTTACCTGCTTCTAGCTAGTTGAGAGTCAACTCTAACAGAGTAATGACAACACATTGGTGACTTGTACATGCTTTTGTGAGAAGCTGGAAGATTGGGAAGGTGACTTTAGGAAAACTCATCTTTCCTTCCTGTCTTCCTTCTAGCAATTTTGCACGTGACTTCCATTGCATGTGCCAATTCTATTTATTTATTTTTTAGTAGGATCTAGTTGGGGAAATAAAAAATCAAAACCAAAACTACAGGGTCAGATTCTTGTCCTAGTCACTTCAGTGAAAAATTAGATTACTTGTATCCTTCAGTAGTTCCAGGTTTTTACTTTTTGTGCATGGAGACCTGCATTCTAATTACCGAGTTGAGGAGGGGTGGAAAGACAAGCTAGATAAAACTTGCTGGTGAGAAAAAGAAATGTCAGTGAACCACCTCCTTATATGGGTGTCATGGGGAGCAATGCAGTTTCAGAGCAACATCTTTGCATTCATTTGCGAAGCTGCAAAGATTGGTTAGATCCATCATTAGAAGAGTTTCCAGATCAATGCCTTCCTACCAAGAGAGAGTGGACCTCTGTCACAGCTCCTCCTTCACTTGCAGAGTGCTTTAGTGGTAAATGTGGATCTGACTCCTCTTTTAAACAAACCCCCTGGGATTGCCTTCATTAACATCTGATAGTGAAGGGAAGATGCTGTATGTTTGCTTTCAGGGTGGTGCAATCCCAATCTGGGTGAGTTTTTAATGCAGACCTTTTCTCTGTGCATGCAGCTGCTGGACTGCTTCGGGATTCCTGTGCTGATGGCTTTGTCGTGGTTCATTCTTCGTGCAAGATACAGGCTGATCCATTTTCTTGCTGTTGCCATCTGTTTGCTGGGTGTAGGAACAATGGTGGGTGCAGACATTTTGGCAGGGAGGCAGGACAGCGAAGGTAAGGAGCCCATTATTGGGAGGGGGGGAAAGCAGAGAGATGGTTCCCGTGGTGAGCTAACTTGTAAAGGAGAAAGAGGAGCAAAGGCAGGGGGAGTGGATATAATTCTACTTTAAAAGAAAAGAGGAGAAGACATGCTGCTATCTGTATTTCTTGTCCAAGAAGATAGTGGATGAGGAGATGCTGATTTTATGGACAGCTGTGGAATTTCTTTGCTTGCAGGTTTGGATTATTTCTTTTCACCTTAACAAAAAAATGCTTGTGTTAAGCTTAAATTTTGCTGCTCTTCATCAGACTTGATGAAAGGCCTCATTCTTGAAAACATGTTCACTTTTACTGATCAAAGGAGGTGGCCTAATAAAAGATGCTGCCTGTCCCTGCAAACCTTGCCTTGCTTACAAAGTATTAGCCTGGTGGCAGCCAGACTTCTCTGACTTGCAGTTTTCTATGAGCACAAATAGGAAATTAAAAGTTACTCAACAGCACCTGGCTTCTCAGAGTTATCTTTGGTAGACCCAATAGAAATGGTCCATGTATCCCCAAGGCCCACAGGTCACAACCTGGAAACCAGGGACTTACTACAGGAAAGCATGAGGAGACATGGGCAAGATGCTGGGATTCCTGGGACCTCCAAGAGGGAGGCTGGACTCGGGGGACCAGGATCAAGCCAGGTGCAGATAAGGGCAGCTCTTGTCTTCTCTATAAGAGATGCCTAAATCAGCCCATACCGCAGTAATCTTACTTGGATTAAGAATTTTGAATTTTCAGAGCCAGAGGGTAGGAGGCAAGGTAAATTTCAGGGCATTGCCTTCATCAGGCAGCATAGAGATAAGCCTTTTGGTGTTATTTTGGGGACTTACTGAAGGTAAGATATAAAGACAAACTGAGGTTTAGCTTTAATGCTGTGTGGTACAAATGTCTCAGTCCCGAGGGACAAAAATCTTCTTTCCCTGATACTTTAAGACAGTTGTGCTTTACTCGCTGACCTGAATATCCTTGCTACTGCTTAACCTTACATTTCAGACATGTTTTCTTAGTGATTGCCAACTGGCTCAGGGAAAGAAATTTTAAATCAATTCAAAGATTTAAACAGTGATCCTCTTGCTATTTAGCCGATGCGTAATGACGTTTACTTGATGAATGTATTGAAGGGAGTCCTATTTGCACAGTATAAATAAATCGCAGCAGGACACATGATACCACTCACCTGCAGTGCCCACTTAAGACCTGCCATAAACCTGAAGCTGAGCCCAGGTCCCAGGTCCCACTGAAATCAATAAACTGATTTTAGCAAGACTTAAATCAGGCCTTACTGCAGAAGCAAGGGAGATATTCACAAAGGTGGAGAGCTTCTTTAACTGGGAATTTTCTTAAGTCCCTACAGTGTCTAAGGTCAGCAGAAGTAGAATTGGACCAGACTATACAGCAGTGGCTTGCTCAGGATGAAATTTACATGCCGAGTTAAATGCACATTCCAGCCTGTGCAGGGTGAGGTGAGCAGGTAGGAGATTCCATGCTCAGCAACCAAGCCACTGATCTGCACACACAGGAGATGTTTCCTTTCCCCTCACCCTGGAAGATGCTAGGAAGTTAGAGATGTTAGAGATAAACTTGCTTGTCTCTTTACGGAAAGTTTAAAAGTGTTTGCAGCATTACCCTTATTGTGGATTAATATTTCTGTACAGGTAGTGACGTGGTGATTGGAGATGTCTTAGTGCTTCTTGGTGCTTCTTTGTATGCCATTTCTAATGTGAGTGAGGAATACATTGTGAAAAATCTGAGCAGAGTGGAGTTTCTAGGAATGGTGGGCTTGTTTGGGACTATTATCAGCGGTCTACAGCTGTAAGGATCTAATATTTATTTTAAAACTAATTAAGAATATTCTACAGATAATTGCTTGTCTACCATGAAATGATGTTGTTGTTAAATTACTACTTTGTTATGTTTGCATTTGGCTTATATGGGTATCCTTCCACTTGAATTGTTTTTTTCATTGCTGATCAGCATCTGTTTTATATCCTTTTTATTTGCACTACTCGCATTACGGCAATTCTAAAGCTGAAATCCTGCAATGGAACATGTACGATACTTGGCTATATTTTTGATTTTGTTGATCTTCATGAAGACAGTATGCTGAGGACTGTTCACAGGAATGCATTTTTTAATGAGTTTTCTCTGTGGAAAAGTTCAGGAGATGGTCATTAGCAGGAGACCTTCCATATTAAACTTCATTTTAAAATGAAGCTATATATACTCTTACAAATAACTGTGTTAGAGTAACAGACCACATGCACTTAAGTCTGTCTAATGAATTTCATATTCCTCATTTCTCATTATTATAGTTAATAATTTCCTCAAATGGTATATCAAATAAAACCGAATCTCTGAAGGATGAAAAAGCCTAAGAAGAAACCATGAGAATTAAAGTGCTCTTGGCTTTCAGGCACTTTAATTTTCAAGCCTTTTTTCATGCTTGTTAGATGTTTGAGTTAGTGTTATTCAATAAAATTTCAAACAAAAAATTAAGTGATTATAAATCAAAATGTTTCTTACATATTTTGATAATTAAATTTTCTATTTGAATATGACTTTCTCTTTCCTTTTTTACTGTGTTATATCTTTTCTCCCAACTTTAGAGCCATTGTGGAACATAGGGAGATAATGAAAATTCAGTGGAACTGGAAAATTGGTATGTGTATGACAAAATGATGTGGAGTTTTACAGAACAGTGGAAAATTATAATCATGTAGGCTTTGAGTGCTGGAGTTTCCATTTTCTTTCTTTGGATATTAAGCAGCATTTATATTATATTGTCACTTAAATTCTGCAAACTTTGTAGCTCAGCAAAGAGATAAAGGTTTGCAGGATTGAACATTAAAACCTTTGAGCTCAGGTTTTGCATTTTACATAGAACATGAAATAATTTTCCAAAATAAATTGAAATAAGTAAAAAATAAACCTGTTTAATTACAGATGTGTTTTGTGTTGGAACATCACAAGAACATTTTTCTGTTGTACTGGAAAAATGGGTTTTGTGACACATTTTGACCTCAACAGAACTGTACATTAGTAGATGTGGCTCTAAATTTCTGCAGTCAGCTCTTACGTTAACTAGGAAAGAACAAGAA
Source organism: Brachypteracias leptosomus (assembly GCA_013401335.1). Lineage (NCBI taxonomy): Eukaryota > Metazoa > Chordata > Aves > Coraciiformes > Brachypteraciidae > Brachypteracias > Brachypteracias leptosomus. Next base: position 112,997 of record VYZX01027619.1, on the reverse strand, counting down.
CTTTCTTGTATAGATACAGTTGTTTTTTCAAAACAGGGTAGTCTTGGAAAAGAAGTCCCTCTTCAATCTTTTTATTAAATTTACATTCCCATATCTTTTAGGAGACCTTATCCTAGAAGATAAAAATATGCATAGTATTAAAGCATCTGAAGAATTTCAGTGTTCTTTAAAATCATTATTTTGTGCCTTAGGAGTAAATTGTCATCTTGTTTTGCAGCATTGCTGTTCACAGTCTTTGCCCTCTGTATGTTTGGGCTATATAGCTTCATGCCAGTAGTGATTAAAGTTACCAGTGCAACCTCTGTCAACCTGGGTATCCTGACTGCAGATCTCTACAGTCTGTTCATTGGGCTTTTCCTCTTTTTCTATAAGGTAAGTGCCTTCATTCTTTCAGTGTGATTTCAGTTATGTTTTTCTGCCAGAATTATAAATAAAGCGTGGTCTTAAAAGCCCCTGCACAGTCGTTTGCACTTGTACATTTCTACAGCATTGGCAGATGCTAATCAGGAGGAATCATACTTAATTACATAGTGTTGGATCATTAGGCAGATAGGGATTTTCAAACAATTTCACACTTGATGGAATACATTAGAGTTAATATTAAGAGATAGTAAATAATTTCCCAAGGTGTTTGAATGGAGAAGTACTTGCCGTAAGCCCTATGTGGAATTGTTACATTTGGTGCATCTCTCCAAGTGTCCAAAGAGAAGGTTTGAATCTCCCTGTCCTGAAAGGCATTGGTGTGTGAGGAGCGGTTTGGCTTGATTTCCAGAAATTAATACTTTCTTTTAGAAATGTAATCTGTTCATTACCAGCATCTTGGGATAAGGATTAAGCGCTCTCAGCGCTACTGCTAAGGAGAGAATAAAGGAACTGAAAAAAATGCAGGTAAATACATTATTCTATACGCTCTCCAAAAGTAGTTGCTTTTATTGTGCTCTAAAATATTTTTGGTAGTGTCTAATCAAGTTAAATGATAGTGCTAGAAAGATTTCATTCCACCCCATACTTTTCATCTGGAATCATTTGTGGGAACCTAGCTCGTTACAGCAATTGGAGTAATTGAGTCTGTCGCTCGATGACTGGAAGGCCTCAGTGAGAAGCTTGTGAGCTTTGCTTAAGAACTTAATTTGTATTATTCCATGCGGTTGCTTTCTCTTCAGCATTATGGAGAGCCAGGAGCTTTTAGGTCAGATTTGCTTCTGAAAACGAAGGCCAATTTATTTTTCAGCACGGAGCTCTGGTAATGGTAGGGTCTGACAGCAGCTAGATTTTCCTTTTCCGGAGTCTCGTAGCTCAGCTTTCCATGTTTTGGGTTCCAAAATTTTCTCCAAGCTACAAAGCATCCATTAAAAATCAATGTAGGAAGTGAAATGTACTTATATTCTAACAATTAAAAAAAGCCTAAATCACTTTCAGACATGAATTTTGGCACCCATATAGCTTAACTCAAGAACTGATTATAAATTTATATTCATAATAGCAAAGAGGAAGAAGTAAGCAAGAGCTTTGAAAGGGCTGCAATAAAATTTTATTCTTCAGGATTTTTAGCTTACTTTGGGGAGAAGTTTTTCTGAGAGCAGATGATTTCATAATTACAAACTGCAGGGTATTCTGGTAGCAAAAAAGGAAAAATGAATTAGAGAAGAGTTTAAGATTGTATTATTAGAGAATTTCAGATATTTCTTAAAATAGGAACACATTTGTTGTTAGACAATGAAGTAGCAAAAAGGGGAGCAATAATAATGCCATATCTTTAGTAATCAAAGGATCTGAGATATCTCAGGAACCAAGTACTGAGAGACCCTGATTTTAACATTGCTTTTAACGCAAGACTTGGCATTAGAAAATCTTATTGCCAAGTTAACCATATAATTTTGTTACCTACAAGGCAAATAAACCAGGTGGGACATTTTCTGGATCAAAAAGTGCTCTGGACACAGGAATCCACAAGCAAAAATGCAGGGAACTGTTCTGTATTCCCCATTAACAGATGATGTTTCCCAGCAAGGCACTGAAGGCTTTGCTGGGCTGCAGAGTGGAGTGAGCCGTGGAGAGCTCTGGGTTGCTGTGGTCTGAGCCTGCTCTGAAACAGAAGCAGCACAAACGTACAGCAGCCACAGCAGAGACCAGGCCCAGGAACTGATGAGGTTTTGGCTTGTGCACAGAGTTTTGCTAACGCACTCGACTTTTCAGCCCCAACCATGCCGTGAAATGTGAATTTTGCCTACCTGTTTTGATGAGCTCTTTTCTTTTTCTTTTACAACATAATGAATCTTTGCTGTGCTGAGCTCATGAAACCTGTAATCCATCAAGATATATTAAAAAAGGTCACCAAATGCTTTTGTAGTATATACTCCTATGGAAGAGAGTATACTGCAAATCCAGACACTAGATGGAGTTACAGTCCTCCAGTAACATTTCAAGTAGTTTTTAGGCCTGATAATGAGTATGGGGATGTAAGCTGCACAGGTACAAATGAAATCAGAAATCAATGCCTGAAGCAATGAAGTTGCTACAGTGTTTGAAAAGAACAAAAGAGAGAAGGGGAACAAAAAAACAGGAAAAGACTACTGAGTCCTCCCCAAAAATGAAAGAAAGGAAAGAAAAAAGAGCATAGGCCTGTTGGAGCAGCACGGGTAAGGTTCATCTATGTCAATAGCTGCAAACACACAGACAGACCTTGAATCACAGCTACGCTGCAACAGCTTTGGCACCCTGGCTTGCTGACTGTGTATCCATCATGGAGGAATGAATTCTGAGCAGGATCAGAGACACCTCCTGCTTTGTATGCACTGAGAGAGAGGAGGTCTGGCAGTTACTGTGACTGCCCAGCCTGCCTGGTGGGCACACGTCCTTGCATACAAGCACCTGGTCACTCGTGGCCTTAGGTTACACTCTGGAGAAGTTGTGCAGTTGCCTTGATACAGACCCAAGCTCTGTCCATTTAATGGGAATGCATCAGTCATAGGTAGGACCACAGATGCTGCCGCTGCCTTCATCCGGACATCTTCAGAGCTTGATGTTTTCTGCTGTGAAGAGTGAACACTTGAGTCCAAGTGCCTCCAGGCAAACAGCCAGTAAGGTGAGGAGAGAAGGCACGTATCACAAGGCCACTGTGTTTCAGACTGCTTTTCCTTCTGCATGGTGCCATCCAAGGGTTTCTGAGCCAAGTGACTGCCAGCTAGGAATTGCAATGCCTTAACTGTAGATACCTCAGTCTTTTTTGGATCAGACTACACTGTCCAGGTCCTACCATTCATTTCATCCCACTCAGCTGCTTGACAAACTAGAACGTATTTTTCAAGCACGTTTAAGGCAGCGAAGGAGTTAGGGGATATTGACAGGGGGATTTGGGATGCGCTGTCTTTCATCCTGCTGTTTAATCAGTGTGGCTTGGCAAAGACAATGTGGAGGATTTTAACAAATCTGCTGAAAAAGTGTTCCTGGCTGTGGGTAACTTGAACATTTTGTGTTATTGAATCTGATATTATGAAGTAAGCATTTATTTTTTTGTCAAAGTGAATGAATCTCTTGGACTTTTAACAGGCAAGTGAACGATAGTGAATCAAGTGCCTGATGTACCTTGGCAGTTCATACTCCTACCTCACACCACTCTTAACAGAGCACAAATGCAGATCTTCTAAAAGGAGTCCCATTGTCCCTCTCTTCAAGGACTTGATGGGTGTAGAGAGCACACTGGTTTTGGTCCAGTAATAACATTTATCTAGCCCTGCAGATGGTTAAGAGCTTTGAAGAGAACCAGCTGCTCTGGTGACTTGCAGTAATATGGAGAGATTCATCTCTTGCCAGGACCTGAAATATTTGTCTGTGCTGAAATGAAATTCTCTTATGGGTAAAGTTTTTCAGCATTCACATGTGTAAACAACTATCCTTCAGTATCACCATATTTACAGCCATTTGTTCTCTTTGTTAAGATTCTTTATGTAGACCTAAGAGGAAACTCCCTGTCCAGTAGTGTTGGGGATGCAGAGTAAACCAGCCAGCAGCTTGAGTCTATCAGTGAATGGAACTGTTGAATTTTGATTTTCAGACCTGAATACAGGATATCATGGTGATATTCCTCACTGAAAATTTCTTTGAAAGGAAGGGTAGCTTTCACATTCTATACCAAGGCAGCATTTATGTGTTTTTACATCAGACAAGACTTAATGCATCTCTCTTTCCTCTGCCAGTTTTCAGGTCTTTATATCCTGTCCTTTGTTATCATCATGGTGGGTTTCATCTTGTATTGCTCCACTCCAACTCGGACAGCAGAACCTACTGCCTTGCCACAGCCCAGCAGCACTGGTTTGGACAACGCTGCACTAAAGCTCGAGGAGAATGACAATGAAACTCCAGTCATTACCGTACAGTTCACACGAGGAGAAACTGTGGTGGTCAGCACTGATTAAAGAAATGGAAGTATTTCAAAACAGGGCTTTTTTTTTTTTTTTTACTGCCAAATTTCCCTCAAATATTAATCTGTAGAATTCTTCTACTGCCAAGGCACATGTCATGCTATACTGGTTTTAATGCACTGGATAAACTTTTAAGGCCAGTTCCTCAATCAGTGAAACTGTATTGATTTACCCTTGCAGAAAATCTGGCCCTTAAAAGAAGACAGAGTAGTATTTATATGAAGTCTCTGGGAATTGAGAGACTGTTATTTTTAAATGTTTAATTAACTTAACAGAAATGCCTGGGGGGGGAAAAACTAAGCCAAAGCAAGCTCCCAGGCCACTAAGTGGAGCAAATGTTTTGTGTTGCATTTGGGACCTAATTCTGCAAGATGCTGTCTGAGGGCTTCATGTTTCCCACACCTCAGTGCTGGGTACCCTCAAATAGCATCTTGCAGAAGCCACTTAGCTCCTCATAGGATCCAGTTCTGCAAGCCATATTACCTACACCTTCCATGTGCTGATGGACTTCATTCCTCCACTGGAGGATTTGTTTCTTACATTCCCCAGATGTTCTTATCTTCATATTGCTGCACTTCCTGTAGCAGCTGGGGTTGCTACAAGTATTTTATTTTTAATTTTGCTAGTAAGAGAAGTTTGAATATGTGTTTTTATAATCCCTTCTTTTTCTGTCTGTGTGGCATGTTTGCTGCATTCCCACTAGGTGGAGGAGAAAAGTCAGACCCTTACTTTGTTTAGCAAGAAATGGATGTTTTGGGGGTTTTTTTCTGGATGAAACAGCAAAAGGGTTTGAACTGAAGTTCACTTCTCAGTGAATTTCTCCCTGAAATGAGACACGTTTCTGCAGAAAGGTTTGAATAATTTGGCATTTGTGAAAAAAAAAAACCAAACATCTTAGTCAATCCTCATTGCAACAGTAATGACATTATCTCCTAAAGGTTAAATGCTTTCAGTACATTCATTGGCAGTTTTCCTTCCCCTCTTCATATTTACCATAAATGGTGAAAAAATATGAGGTTGCAGTTTTAACATCAGTAAAATCATACTGGATTTTTGTTTTGTTTTTTTGTACAAACCTTCATAGCTCAGATGTATGAAGTAACAAAGTTTTCAGCAGCTGAAAAGTTGGCTCTTGGTTTATTTTTTTTAAGCTACTATTTATTGCTCAAAATTATATTAATTAATTTTACTGACCAAATGATTCTTTTAATGGTTGAGCTTTTCCCTAAGAAGTAAATAATGACATACTGCTGATCAAACAACACAGACTGTTTTTCCCTACTTCTGGTGTAGTTTATTCAAGCAAAATAACTCGGTGAAAATCTTACCTGATTTCATTTAGCGATAGCAAAGCGAATATTCAGCAGATACTACAGCAATGAACATTGCCTTTTCACCGAGTAGTTCATGCACAGAAGGGTGTAGAGATCATGATGCTTTAAGAAAAGTACTTGGGCCCAGTTACCTTTTGCTTTATCACCGGAGTAAGGTTCAGGTCACGGATTAAAACACCTCAGCTGGTGCATCTATAGACATCTATACATCTAAGGCTGAACAGGCAGCTGGAGAGCAGGTGGGGTAAGGATGTCTGATGGCGGTAGATACCTAAGAGAGTCCATCCAGATGAAGTTGTGGTTCTTCATACCAAATTTTAGTTGCCTATAATCTGGAGCTAAATCCCACCCACTGTTACCTGTGTGGTTAGTTAACTATGCAGTAACAAAGTAAACAGCAAGCAAACCTATAGGTCTATAGGTGAATGTTCCAGAACTCTACACCTACTGGCACATGATGGGATTAGTTACATATGTTTTACATATTTTGTGCTAAAAAGTTGCTGAGGTCCTGTCTAAAGTGTCTCACTGTGGAGCATGATTCTGTTGCCTCAGCTGGCAGATAGGACTCAGGATCTGCAACCTACAGTTGATTATGGAGGCCAGATGAGATGCCCTAGGATCTTTGAAATGGCACCTCAGCCTGTGGTTGAGATTGATGGTGGTGCAGGGCCATATGTGATTACTTTAGATGCTTAACCTTTACACAGCTAAAATTGGATGAGATGGATCCCAAATGAGCCCAACCTGCAGCATGTTCTTTCTGTGGTCGCTGGGTGACATTTCAGCATCTTTATGGTGTTTGCCAAAACAACTGCATTTGTCCAGTGGTTGAGAGAGCACTTTGGTGTGCCTGCGTGTCCCATATACAGTGCGGCGTGAAAATTAGTCTAATTTTAAGCACTTCAGGAGAAATAGCAGGGCCCTTTGCACAGATGGCAACTGAATCGCGGTGCGACAGAGAGAAAGCACAAGGCAGTGGCTGGAGTTAAAGTGTGATGGAAAGCGTGGCCAATCAAAGTCTGGTGTTGGTGGGTTGAAAGCACTGCCTTGGTAAGTGGAAAAAGTAAATATGTTAGCTCCTATGCTCATGACATCCCTTCTGATACTTCCCATCAAGAGAAAAGCAAGAGGTGATTTTTCTTTTGTGCCGAAGCAAGGAATAAGAGGGGACATTTGGCTGACCAACTTGCTAATGTAGCAGCTCCACCAGATGATGATGCTTGGCTGGTGTCCAGCAATGTTGACGTCCAGCAATGCTGGCATGAGCAGAAGGGGACATGGCAGCTTCCCCAGGGACAACCCTGGGGGTTTCATTAGCACCAAGTAACACCAGCTTTTACAATACATTTGGGGTGGACCAAGTGGGGTGAGATGTCTGCAGTAGTGTAGATTTGGACTGACCTGTGCCTGGACAAGGGACGAGGTGACAGCCTGAAAGGCATTTGGAGGGGTAGAACAAATGCTGAAGGTAGGAACCTGAATCAGTGACCAACTGAAAGAAACAACCATCCCATGGTTTCTACTGATGAGGCTATTTTGGAAGCTTTGGGGAGATCCTGTTTATTGATGAAGAAGACACCAAGTATTCTTGTCCTGAAAATGGTGGATCCTTTGGTTCCTGCCAGGGTCCCCCGAGTTGCCATGTTCCTCTGGCAGATCCTGCTGTGAGGCCTCCTCTAGGCCTCTGCTGCCTATACCTGTTCTCCCTGGGACCCAAGCTTCACACCCTGGCATCTGGAGTGGAGCCTGTCCCTGCCCCACTCACAGGGAGGGTGGTAGGGGTGCTTTTTCAACTGCCTTCAGGGAGATTACCTAACCCTTTTCAGTGAGATTTCCATGTGAGAGGTAGAAACCACATTAGCCTGTTTGGGATGCTTTCAACCCAGCTTGCTGATCTTTTTCTCATCGCTGAGTTGTGGTGGAGTTGCTTCACTTATTTCAAGTGAGCAATGAATTAAATGATAGAGCATATATTGGAAAACATCAGGAGAACTTTACTGAGCCAAAAAATAGAAGTGCACCTGATTGAAATGTTAATCTACAATATTGCTTTAATTGGGCAATTATCTTGCTAAATTAGATAACCACTAGCTGTTGCCTGTTTGTCTGGGGCAGAAAATTCTACGGCTGTCCATGCTGCAGGAATGACAGTTATCTCACCTTATGAATCTGAATTAAAGTAAGGATTGATCTTGATTATGTGTTAAGAAATAGTGTATTCTTGGTGATGTTTTCTGAGAATTTGTAGATAAGTTATTTAGGGGTTACACTTTTGAGGGATTGTGAAAGGAAATGGATCACCCCTTGGATCTTCTTGTAGGTGGTCATTGCATGAACAGTTCACTGAAGGTTTTGTGCTGCTTAAAACCCATTAACATTGGTTTAAAGAATACTAACTCTTCATTGCAGCAGAATCAAGGGGGAAACTCCTACATTTAGACATTGAAGTCTGGATAACATTAAATTTGTAGTGCAAACACAAACATGTTTTAGGCCGTTATCCCATATTGTCACTATGACAGGACAAAAGATTGTGGCAGCGTAGTATGTTTTTAAATATGGTATTATTTCCAGGCTTGTATTCATTTTAATTTTAATTTGGATACTCAGTCCTCTCCCATGTACAGCGATCCCTTTGAGGGAGGATGGTATTTTATTCTATTCTCTGTAATTAGTGGTGTAATCAGTGGTAACATAATGTAGTTTTTATATGGAAGCATGTAGAAGTATGTATTGACTCAGACTTTGGCTGGTCCTCAAAACGAACATCTTGTGGTGTGGTGTGAGTGCACAAGCAGTATCTAATCTTCTCAATATATAGACAGCTGAAATTAAAATTGTGTAAAACACGTGTGAGGTTACAAGCATAGCCCAATAACTATGGATTTGTTCTTCCGAGACTTCTGAATATGACTGTAATAGTAGATTATAATCTGATTTGAGTAAATGGGACCAGACAGGACTTCTGCAAGGAGAGGGGAGCTGTGTGGGACAGCATGCCAGCTCAGATTCCCCATCGCTTACACTGGGACAACTTAGTCATTTAGCAGACTTATTTTCTGAACTGAAAGCTTTAAAACTGTTTCACAGATACAGGCTGTGATTTAACGTCATACATTGTAATTTAACGTCACGCAGAAGATTTTCATGCCACGTAGTCAGTAGCTAATGTTAAGATATGTGCTAATGCCACCAAGACGGTCTGGAAGGTCTTTCAAGCTTTCAGTGAGAACAGAGTGATATTTTTTGTCAGTCCTGTCAATGACCCCATACCCTTGCTGTCCCCATGAGGCAAGGCTCTCTTTTCCTTTGTTGTGACCCCGATGGCTGCAGGGAGCTCCTCTGGCAGCCTGGGAGGGTGGCCAGCTGGTTGTCCACACCTGGTGTCCTACCCTCCCTCCCCCTAAATTCCTACTTCCATCCCTGTGGAGCGGCTGCCTGAGCAAAGAGGGGGTGAAGCTGACTTGCTGAAGGGCTCTGCATCACAAACCAGCACTGTAGTGTGGTCCAGGCTCAGGACAGAAGAGGTACATGAAGCCTGGCCTTGCAAAGTCCTAAGCATGGGGCGCTGATCCTCTGAACCTGCTCTCTGTGGGATGGATGCCAGATATACCACCCCTACTCGCTGTCTGTCCCACGAATCAGAAGAAAGAAGGTGCAGATTCTTTAAGAAAGATGCATCTCTTCAGAGCACATGTGACACATGTATTGCTCCTGGGGAAACAAATGTTCAGTTAATGGATCACATATGCCAGATCATCGGGTAATTCTAAGACAAGGTGCATGGATGAGTCTTTAACACATATCTTTTTAACATTGGAATAACCTGGAATAAAAATCCAGCTGTCACTTGCATTGAACCCAAGTATCCAAATAAAAATGTGTAACATGCAGCTTCCCTCCAAGGTTTGGTTACAAGACTTCAAAATTTATCTCGTATGAGAATGTCATGGTGTGTTGGAAAAAGAAAAGAAACAGTGCAGCAATAATTGAGTCGTGATATTATCTATGCTATAGTTTCAGGGAGAGGATGAGCTTTTGAACATCAGTTATTTTAAGATTTTTGACCTTTCCTAAGTAGCACACACTCGGTTCTATATGTTGTGATGTCTGGGACAAGTGTATCAGCTCTTGTCAGCACCATTCACTCACACTTTATGTATTGTGGGATATTTCATTGTGTTATGCATATCTGTCTTGTAAATATCTATGTCAGTCAATTTAGGAAGTTTGACAGGGAGAAGCTGTACAAGCTGCATAATCAATCATGAACAAATCTGAGCAAACAGACAGAGATTCTTAAATATGCAAAGTGAAGGATCCTGGGACTGCCTTGGTCTTTCACCAAAATATGGCTTATTGCCAATTTAAGTGTTAGACTTGATAAGAATCTGATGAGCTACGATGTTACAGCATTTACTTTTTACCTTGAGGCTGCACCTAAATCTACACTGATCAGACAAATAGCACCTGAGTGGTTGGAGTCTTGCTCTCCTGAGCTCTCCCTTTGCAGTTCCTGGAGTGAGCAATTCAGCTTTCCCTTGAAGATACCAGTATTTGTTTATTGAGATACCTTCTTTGGGGTGCCTAGTTTTAGGTGGAACCAAGCCAAGTCTAGAGACCTTAACCAAGTGCAATGCCCCATTCTTTTGGGCATTGGTGTCTGTAGTAAGTGGCTGTCCTAGCTGGAAGTTTTACTATTTCTGTGAGAGATAGAAGAGGCACAGAGAGATTGTTTAGCTGCTATGAGAAGCTTGTGGCTGGTTCAGCAAGATTTGCAGTGTGTGCATTTTTCACTCTTCTCCAGATAGAACTTAATTTTTCTCTTGTATAAGAGCATTCAAGACTGAAAGTTACAGATTTTATAGAAAAGAGCCAGAAGGAATAAATCTGATTTCTTGTACAACACAGGTCAACACATTGCATCCGATTGCTCAGAATCAAATGTGTAGGTTTTATTTAAGTCGCAGCATCTCTTCAAAACCTTGGTATTAAATTCCCAAGGCAATATTGAATGAATCTCTCCTGGAAGTAGGAGAATTGATTCATGAGCTGGCTCTTGGATGTATAAAGAGCAAAGAGAGAAAGGTGCAGTTCTCAGAGCTCTCTGAGAGTACACAGCCTCCAAGAGCAGGTTCCCATGCCCTTCAGGGCTGATGTATTTTTGTTCAGCTACCAGCTGGGAGCAGTTGTGATATTTTCATCTTAAATGTATGGCCTGGGGTCTGTTATCACCAAACTCAAGCCCATGACATCACCCTATTCAAAATAAACTTTATTTCACCAGCTCATCTCTGACCAGTCTCCCTAGCTGTCAATACCATGAGCAGAGCATGTGCAGCAAAGCAGAAAGGTCACTGGGACTACAGGTGAAAGGTGTGTTTTGTTCCCATAAATCACAGTGTCAAAGTGGCCAGAGCACGGCAAAAGAACAGCCAACGTATACTGAAACTATGTTACAGACAACTTCCAAAGAAGGCATTAAAGAAGATGGCTAAAAAAATTATAGAGACGTTATTGTATGAAATGAAATTTTTATGTTTATTTAAGAATGCTGAGATGTTTTTATAGAAATACCAAAGTTTATTAAGTTCTAATGGCTGGAAAAAATGTAATATCTCCAGAAGTACAGGTCACTGACAGTTTATGTAAACAGCAGCTAGTGACAGCAGTTCCAGTTCTTCAGGAAGATTCTTGATGCTACAGCAGATTAGGGGGATGTTGCTGCTCTTCAGCACCATCTATTGACACTGTATCTAATTTCTTTAATTAGGAACAGGATTCTGATAGGCAAAAGTGCACTTTCCACAACACGACAATGTAACTCAGTAAATGCATGACCAAGGGCGCGATTGGAAATAGGGTAAACGTGGCAGGAAGAGGCCTTCACAAGAGTATGGCTGTTTGACAGCAGTCGAGAAAAGATTGCTTTGCTTTAACTCATTATTATTATTTAATAAACCAGATAGCTCATCCATACACAGATCTTTGTAACAAAGTGGGGAATAATTTGGGGTTTAGCCTCAAACTATTAGGCCAATAAAACACCCTTGAAAAATTAACCAAAACCATGATAAAAATTGGAATTGACTAAAAAAGCTTGCTCAAGGTGCAAAGATGTGACCAACATCAAACAACCCACTGCTTCATGTTCTGATGATAATATGTGTGTCTGCATAATATTTGTGCCCTTGAGAAGTCAGTGAGTACTTGAAAGCCCATACAGGTACAGGATAGTACCAGTGTTCTTGTTTTGCTGTATTGTTTGCAGCAGAGCTCCTTCAAATTAGTTGTGAGGAGACTGTGATGCTCCTTGAAGCTCAAAAATCTTTGTAATTTGTCTCTCACTGCCATAGTGTAAGTGCCTGTTGGACTTCCCTGAAGAAATTACTTTCATTTAATAAAGTTTGTACATTGTTAAAGAAATCCTGCTGGGTAATCCTATCTCTTGTAACATCTGTAAATTAATTTGTTTCTTGAGACCAAGAGTGATTTATAACTCACACCAAAGCTAAAGTAGCATGACTAAATTAAGAGGAGCATTCAGGCAGCTGGAATGAAATTACAGCATAAATGCACATGTCGTGTTAATGTGATATTAAGGTTATGAATTCAGTGAAACGGGAATCAGCGCACACAAAGACACCCTCCCTTCCTTCCTTCCTCCCTTCCTTCCTCCCTCCCTTCCTTCCGACACTGTTTGTCTACTTGTGCTGACATGAGAAATGTCTGCATTAGCTAGGTACAATCTGAGGACTACCTATGGATTTCATGCATGCAGATGGAAGATGACATCTTATCTTGTGGACAGCAACACATGCTGTGCTCTGTCAGAGAGATTTTGCTCTTATTCTGGTTGTTCTCCTTAGTCTGAGGGAGGTGCTTGGCAGGAAGCTCGTGATTACTCTGTATGGAACCACGGGGAGGCAGGACAGGGTGCTGGGCATCTCTCGCCCATCTCTAACCCTTGCAGTAGCTGTCTCAGGACTTCTAGTGGGGCAGTGGCATTGACACATGGAAGCCTGGCTAGGGTGGTTTTCTCAGGATCTCAGTTTCCAGTGAAGCATCACCTGCCAAAGGTAAGTGTCCCTTGGTCTCTGCAAAGAGCATCCACCGTGGCAATAGAGCTGTCATGGCCTTCCAGCAATATTGATCTGTGCTCGAGAGGATAGGGTGAAGGTATTGGCCCCAGATAATCTTAACTGGTGTGAAATGTGGGTCCAGCCTCACTTTCTGGGACCCACTTTGATATATATAGGTGTTGAGTTTTCACAGAAGGGATTTGCAGCAGGGAGTGAGGAACACGTGGCAGGATCTGAAGCCACCTCAACCCTCCATCGTACTAAGGATCTTATACAGACACAAGGTGTAGGGTTGCTATGTAAATCTGGGAGGCATTGATTCAGGATGTAAACCACTGTACAACGTGCTGTACAATTCTTGCACAGCCAGGTCACTGCCACAACCTTATGGCTACATCCATACTGGTAAATAAAAGAGGCTATTTTCTGGCCCCTAAGCCACTGCAGCTGAAGTCTTTTTTTCTGCAAAGAGGAAGTAATTCCCAGCTTCAATGCAACCAATATGTAGAGGGCCATGAGAAACACCAGAACACCAAATTCTATGTTTCATCTAGTGAAAGCTGTGGCAGAAGTTAGCTGCACCATCAGATAGCTCAGGCAATGTCAATGGGGGAGGACCCAGCAATTCTCCCAGCGGTTCTCAGGTCTGGATGCGCAACATGATCATGTTTTGACTTTATTTCAGGAGATGGAGCAGGGATAAATGTACCAGGCCCACCTTACTCATGCTCCAACTTCCTTCTGTAATGTCCTTTCCTCCCCTCTGCTATGTGCTTTCTGCAATGAATTGTTCGGGTGCCAGAAATCTGCATGTACGTCATGCAGGAGCAACCGGTGATGAGCATTAGTGCCAGTGTGATGACAGTCTCTTAAATGTCAAGCCCACGCGCATGCCTGGGCCCTGCTTTCTTTCTTTCGGCAAGGTCTATTTTTGTTAGAGAGCAGCCCCTAAATTTGCAGAATGCATGCTCTTCATCCCTTAATGCTGCTTTGCAAAGTCAGTATTGTCTACCGTGATGGGCTGCAGCGTTTGGGATGAGGGAGAAACAAATCACCCAGAGCAGTGAGTGAGGCACTTCAGAGGCTCCAGTGACCTACTATGGCTGTTACTAAAGAAACATAAAATGTTGCATCAAACACCTGCACCCATCTGAGTTTTCTGTAGATGTTTTCAAAACTCCTTGTAATTTTGAGGTGTCTGTTGTCTCTAATCTACAGTTCCTCCACAAATGTTTTGATCGCTTTTGAATGACTGCTAGGAAAAAGAGACAATGCATTGAGGGAAGGGAATGATTTATCTAAGTGTGACAGACATTTCAAAAGACAAATGGTCCAACCCAGGCTGTTAGCCTTAAGACTCCAACATGAGGATTATGGTCTACTGAGAGCTAGCAACTTTTTTGTAAAGAAAAGGACCTTTCATCTCAGTATTGAATGAGGAGAACTGAAGAGCTGCTACACTTTCTTTCTGTGAAAGTGTACAGCTGTCTTTTAGTAGCATTATCAGGCTGCTGGCAGAACTCAGAGTCAGGTTTGTAACAAAATAAATTAAGATTATTTCTAAAAAGACCTGCATTTTGCTTTTTAATTTGCCGGTAGTGTTAAGGAGTTTTCCACAGGGATTGTCTCAATTTGCTCCAGGTCATTTAACCATCACTGAGTTAGCAAAAGTGACAGATCAGAGAAATTCCATAAAAATAATGCAATATTCAGTTTTGCTTATAATTTAGGGATGCTGTGTTTTGAGTTACTTATTACTGGATTAACCTTTATCTTCAAGGAAGAGCTGCTCTGAGTATTGTACCCCATGTCCTCCAGACAAAGCTGATGGATTTGTGTCCATCTGGTACTGACCATGTACAGAAACCAAGACTGGTCATGGCTTAAAGGTCAGTGCAGGACAAGTGCTGACCTGTGACCAAATCCTTCACACTCTTCCCTTAAAAAAGTGAATAGAGAGCAGATGACAGCTGCCAATCTAATTTGTCCCAGTAAGGGATCGTCCTATGTATGCTTTTGCTGGATGATGTTTGATTACTGCTGGCTAAAATGTGCTTATATGAGTTGGTCTCCCCTTTCTGCAATCAGCCATAACAAGGTTAGTCCTGCCTGACTATGGACGTGTCCTTCTGCAGTGGCTCCTGGCAGCATGGTCTGGCAGGTGGGATGCAGTTCTGAGTGGACCTGTGGGTCCCAGGAATGAGGGTCATGGGCATGGTGCCCATCCCTGGCCTCACCACCTTCCCCTTCTGCTGCTGAAGGCCACGCTGACAAGGGTTGTTTGCAAGGACACTGTGGTGTGACGGGGCAATTTGAAATCACCTGAGCAAAAGCTATGGCAGCCAGCACTGAAGATGTGCCCTGCATAGGCAGACCTGAGGTTCACTGTCATCTCGGCATGGACATGTTGCTGTTGAACATCCGACCATCTTGTTGCAGAGTTGTAATCCTGCCTGCTTCAGAGATGCACAGCTGATTAAAACTCCTCTTCATTATGAAAGAGACATATTCCTGTGCATACTCTGATGCTTGCAGTGAGGGCCTCCTCACCAGCAAAGCCTTGCAACTGTGTTTGCATGAGCTCATGTGGTTCCAGCTCTGCCAGGCCTGTGGGAGCCTTCAATCTGGCACAGCACCAAGATGCAGCAGAGCTGTGTCCTGGGACTTCTTCCCACCCAGTTAAGCTTCTGTGTCCTGTGATCTCTATTTTGGTAGCAACTTGATCCTCTGGCAGAGTATTCAGTCAGAAATTAATTAGTGGGAGAAAAATGTTGTGAATACATACAGTGTTAAGTTTTTATTCTAATAACCTAGTTAATAATTTCGCTTCTTCAAGCAAAGAGGGAAAGTGGTGTGAATTCCAGTGCTTTGATCAGATGGTGACATTTTGATGGTAAGTTACTAAGATAAGAATCTAGAACAATAGTGTTATACAAAAGCAGTTTGAAGGTACTTCAGTAGTTTTGAAAGTGCCAGCGTCCTTTTTGGAAGATGGACCAGACACTCAGAAAAAGGTCTGTGCCCCAACATGACTCCACTGAAGGCTGGTGCTGTATGAAGTGGGGAGGAAGCTGTGTATGTCCTTTAGAGGTAAATGGATTGAGCTACACAGCATTTAAGACTTTGATTATTCTGCTTAGGCTCTGTCATGAGTGGAGGCTCTTGGGAACCTCAGGGATGCTGGCAGGGCCATGATGCAGGAAAGCATCCCCTCTGACATCACTGCTTCTTGCTCCATTATTCCTGCCCGTCTGAGGCAGAACATGCCCCAGAAAACTGCATTTCTGCTACAGGGACTAGCAACATTTCAGTTTTATCTGCTTATTGTTTTCATTCATGTTCCCCCAAAATGTATGTAGACTTTATCTACATATACAGATATTCACCATCTGCCAGTGACATTCAATATTCTCTTTTTATTTTGAAATAGCCTAACTGACTTGAGGTCATATTGCAATGACAGGTCTACAGGCAGACCTTGCTCCGGGTGTGAGGACATGTTGCAATGACAGGTCTGCAGGCAAACGTTGCTCTGGGTATCTGATGAAGCCATAGGAGTCAAGAGAAGCGCTTCCTTCTTGCTTTGAAAAGGAGAGAGTACTTTCCTAGGAGGGAATTATGAGTTTGACCATTTACACTGGAACTTATGTGAACGCATTTGACACAAACACCAGAGCAGGTGAACTCCAGCACGCCAAAGCCCTTCAGTTGTGTGCAGCACTGGAATCTGTGCTTAGCAGATAATAAGACAAACAATAACTTCCTGCACTCAGTACAACAGATTAGCAACACTCATCTGCAGGTTTACCACAGTAACCAGAGGCGATTTAAATGTTGGCATTTTGAAAGTGGTTATTTTACTGTGGTGGCATAAAGGCAATGATGAAGGGCATGCGTTTCCACATCTGGGACTCTACTTACAAGCTAGCAGATTTTTTGATTCTGTACTTCACTTTCTTTCTTTCTCCATAGAATCAGAATATTTTGGCTTGGAAGGGACTTCAAAGACCATCTAGTTCCAACCCCCCTGCCATGGCAGAGGCACCTCCCACTAGACTAGGTTGCTCAAGGCCCCATCCAACCTGGCCTTGAACACCTCCAGGGACAGAGCATCCACAACCCCCCTGGGCAACCTGTTCCAGTGTCTCACCACCCTCAAGGTAAAGAATTTCCTTCCAATTTCCAGTCTAAATCTTCTTTAATATCAACCTTTTCTTGACATGAAATCCCTAGTGTTCAGTGCAAGCCACTTGAACACCTGCTATTACCAGGCTGCCATCATCAATGAACAGCACGGAAATATTAGTTATGGATCAGCCTGGAGCTGTTGGGAGCAGAGCACGTGGCTCACAACAAAAGTTGCTCATGGCCAAGCAGGATCACTCTTAGAAGAGTGAGCTTAGACAAGTATTTAACTCATAAGTCTGGCACCAGAGCTGTAGCATTTATGCCCTCTGCTTGGCTGAAGGTTGAGACTGGAATACTCCAGGCTCCTCTCTGCACACTCTCATAGGCTGATTGGAAACCTTAAATCTTTCCAAACAGAAAAATAATTGGAAAAGGTTTGTCACATTTCTCCATGTTTAAAAATACAGTTCTAATTATCTGCAACATCATGATTGGCTCCAGAATCTCTGATAGTACTTACTCACTTGTTAGATACCTCTGCCTTGATACCCATAAACTCTTCCTAAATGGAGGGGAATTACAATAAGGAATGTAATTTCCTACAGCCTTTTGTCTGATTTCTCAGCACTGAGGGTCCTTGAACTTTTGGTATCAGTTAGTTTGGAAATAATGTAAATTATTGTTTCAGACCATCTCTGTCTAGACTAGTATGTCTCTGGAAGTGGCCTTACGGATTCAAACTTCTGTCATTTGTAAGTGGCTGGCATTAGTTGGTCAAATACAAATAGATTTGTTTGCAGTGACTTTACTGTGCTCTGTTTTGATCTTTAGATTTTTCTCCTTAGGAGTGCTGCCTTGCAGACAGCACACTTCAGTTAAAAGTCCCTGTCTGGAGAAAGACTTTCAACTGCAAAGGTGTTAGACTATTTTCAAAGCTTTTTTTCATCAGAGATAAGATCTATACTTGCCTACAGTCAACACCTTTGAAACACCGTAAGCAAAACAGAAGCCATCAACAAATTTCATTAATATTTTAGAAAGGTATTTAATTATTTATGATGAAGCTTCAGCATATTCTTGATATAAAACTTCAGTGTAAAGGAGTTGTCTTGAGATACACTTCTCCCTGATCAGTACTGTACCACTGGGAACAGTTTATAGGGCTTTTATTTATCAGAAAACGTCAGCAACATTTAGTTAACTTAGAAGAAGTGTATTAAAGGTGCTTTGCATAGCGGGGATATGGTACTATTTGGTTGCTGTTTGGGTATGCAGGAATCAGCACAGGCTTATTGGGTTTCTACTTGCACAATGGGGGTGCATGAAGTACAGGTTACTTAGAAAGCATGGAAATAAGCTATTTTATTACAGCTTCTCAGATAACACAATTAAATTGCCATGGTCTCAGCAGCAGTACCAATAGCCAGGACCACAGGAGCTGAGCCAGGTAGACTCAGTCTGCCACAGGACTGTTAGGTGGCTGGGAAAAGTAATTTGATCTTCCAAACTCAAGTTTCTCAGCTATTAGAGGGGAAGAGGAAGACACCAGCTTCCTTTGTAAATGCTTCTGGAGTCAGAGATGAGAAGTAGCTTATGAGTGCTCTGGTCCTCAACAATCTTAAAGGACTGTCAGTTAGAGATGTGCTAGGAATGTAGTTAATTTGTAAAAGTTAATTTATCTAGCCAGGCAAGAATGACATTTCCTTCCTGATGTCCATTAAAAGACCCTTTAATGCTCAACATTGATTTTATGTTGCAGCATCAATGAATCTGGCACTGTAATTTGCCCTACCAGGACAGGTGACTGTGTGTCGCTCTCCTCTGCACAACTGGCTTTCATGGGGAAGCTGGAGGTGGCATTAGATAGTCAGAGACACCAACCTGAGGCTGAGCTTCTCTCCTTGGCTTGCCCCAGGTTTAAATTAGAGTGAGAACCAACATGGTTGGCATGAGGGCAAATGACGAATAGGGACTAAAATGGTAGTACAGGTTTGTAGGAGATAAAAGCAGGTTTCTCAGAAATGCCCCTCTCACCACTGACATGTCTCCTGGTACCTGGTCTGGATGCTTATACTACCTTTCCAGGTTAATTTTCCCTGTGCTGCAAAAGGATCTTAGTATTTCCTGCATTCATAGCATTGCATCCAAATGTATAATTCCACAGAAAAACAATGAACTTTCCCAAAATCTCAAAATTACTGAGGCAGAAGATGTCAAATGCTTACTGATGTAGCAGGACACCATTGCTAAACCTGGAAGATGAAGATCACCTTCCTGAGATCCAAGCTGGTGCTCACTTCCACATCGCTGGGGTGTGCTCCACCTGCTGCAGAGGCATCCAGATTTGTCACCTCTTGATGGAGCCTGGGTCACTGCATGAAACATTTGATGGTCTAAGTCCTGTTTTTGGGGAAAACATTCTAAACAGCCGGATAATTAAGCTAGAAAGGCAGATTAACAGGCAGATTTAATGTATTTTTTAGTACAGCCAGTGGATAGGAAAAAAAAAAAAGATTAGGAATAGTGAATGGTGTAGTCTTATACAGTAGAAGAACTAGAGGGAGTGAATTTCACAGCTTCTGCTGGGAGTTCATCTTTTCTTTGACTACTGCTAGCCTATACCTGCTGGGCATCACTTTTATCTTTGACTCAAAGGATACTTCTGAAGAAATTGCCTTCCCTGGCAATTTTTAAACTTGAAAATATGTCATAATGTAAGACATTTCAAAGGGGAAAAAGAGACTCTGGACCTACTTGCGAGAATGTTATCATACTACTCTCTGAAAAAGCACTGATTTTTTCTCTGTATGTGAAGCAAAAGAGCACTGAAGAAAAGGAGAAAAGAAACCCAATGCTAACTCAAGTGTGAAGTTAATGCCCTTGGAAACCAAAGCAGCATTTGGAGACAGGTTTGTTTAGCACTATGCCTATGATTTTTTTAAGTCACCTTGGGAGCCTTTAGACCTGTGAGTCCTGGAGATCTGAGATGAGATGAGATGAGATGAGATGAGATGAGATGAGATGAGATGAGATGAGATGAGATGAGATGAGATGAGATGAGATGAGATGAGATGAGGGTCTTGCCTTTTACAAAAAGTGAGTTTCTTGCCCCTGTACTTGCAGAGGAAATGTGATCCAAAGGACTAATAATGACTTAAGTCAAGAGAGCTCCTTAGTTGCTGCTATTTAAAGAAAATTATTTATTTAGATTTGGGGGAGTCTGACTCATGATATTTAAATATTTGAAGCTGGCAGTAGTAACCCAACTCTTTGTTTCTCCACTTAAAACTTCCACAGGCTCTTCACAAAGTAATCATGGTGCTGACAACACAGAGGGACCCAAGTCTTCCCTATATGTGCAAGAATTCACAGTAAGGGCACATCTTTGGCCTTTGGTGTTTTGAAACCAGAATAAGAGGAAAAATAAAGCCAAGCTCCAAATCCAATTGTACATCAATTTAACTGGCTTGGAGCCCTTCTCCAAGTAAAATCCCATAAGACTGCACACATGGACTTGATGATCTGAAGGTTTTATTCATGATTCAAGTTGAGATCCAACTCTTCTAACAACAAATCCACTTTGTAGATAGAAAATGGGAAGTTTCTCACATTGTTTTCAGCCCAAGGAAGTAGAAGGAAGGACAATTTTGTCGATATCTTATTTTGGTGCTACCAGAAATTTGTACCGTTGAAATTATTGCAGCATAAAAAGTCACTGAAGTATCATCTTGAGGCATGGCAAGATCCAAGCTTGTTGAACAAGTTTTTGTTTCTGATATGGAAAGCCCATATGGAGAATCAGCTTGTTATGAAAGTCTTCCCTTTAGATAGAGCATGTGAGCCCTTGGACGCTTTTGTCTTACATGGCAAATTAACTATCACTGTTCTAGGTAAATAAGCTATCCCAGAACAGCACTCTGTGCCATTGTTCTATTCCCAAATAAAAATCACCTTTCCTATAAGGACAATTACAGTGAAAATCAACTGCTTTTCAGCTGTGCACCTTGTGCACATACAGCAATTCTTCTGCATGTGTGAATTTGCTCCAGAGACCCTTATCCTCTAGAGGGCCAGTTTTTAGACCAGTATCGCTGTGGTGAACTCAGTAGATGCCCATGCATATGCACCTTAATTCCTGGGATGCTCACTTGCCATCTATTTGTGAGACATACTGGTTAAACCAAAAAGGAAGCAAGAGCATTTAGAACAACCACACTTCAGGACTTCTGCAAGAAACTTTTGCCTCTCTCAATGTGGTTGAGCTCAGGAGGAGGAGGAGCATGTGTCTGTGGCTCAGCTGAGCTGCTGCAGAACATGGTGCAGATTTTGAGGTTGTAAAAGAGTTTTAATCTACATTGACAATTGCATACATCTCTGCCTTTCCTCTAAGCTGCAGAAGAAAGAGCAATCAGTCCAATTAAGAACATGACTGTAGAGCAGGCAATATGGGCTCTAAAAAAACAAGCATGCTTTTCCATTAAAACAATTTGCATAATGTAATTCTGTGAAGCAATTTCTCCATTTTTCAATGTTGTTTTCATTCACTGAGCTCCATATTAATTGCTAATAAAAAATGGAGCAAGGCTTCCTCTGCTTTTTTGAAGAAAGAAGCTCAAAGCAAAGCACAATTTGGTAGCTTACATTGAGATACTCCTGAGTGCAGAACTCCTTCCTCTCAAACATGTTTGATAGCTCAGAGGATACTGTCATTGTAGGGTGGACACAGAAGGTATGCAGCCTGTGAGATAGTTCTCTGGTTAGCATGCTATTAAGTGCCTATCTAAGGTTTAATGACCAGGTTATCCATTTTTTCACCCTGAGGTGGCTCTCTTTTGTTCTGGGACCAAAGTAGCTTCCAACCAGGTCAAAACTGATGTGGTAAAAGTAGTAAAGATAATGTTTAATTTTTTTGGTCCCACGCATATTCTGTTCTGAGGGGCCAATGTGTTACCTAAAGCCTGGACTTGTTCCTGTTCTGTGTGTTTTGACTTCAAAACACCAGCATTCAAAACACCACCAAACAGAAGGAGAATGAGCAAAACCTTGGTGTACTGAGGGTTGAGTGATTGCATCCACATGCAGAAACTTTTGGCCATGGCCATGTTCACTTTGGAGAATAAGGAAAGACAACAAAACAAAACATGGAACTTTGGGTGGAAGGAGCTATGGCCAGAGACAATGTGTCTTGCTGGTGATCTCTTACTGTGCTCAGGGGAAAAAAGGTGCTTTTATACTTGGAAAATAACATAACTCTCCATTTTTCTTCCTTGTAGAAACAGTTTGCAGCTTTATTCAATTCTTTGGATCAAAAGAAGCAACTATCTAGCCAATTCAGACCAGGCTACAATCCATAGCCCTGGTTCCCTTATGCATCACTGCGGCAGGGTGGTGAGTGCCCTGGTGCTGAGGTGGGACAAAAAAGATTGTCCTGAAGGTGACAACTGGGTAAATAGAGAAAAAAACCCCAACATGAAGAATATTACTATCAGTACACATCAAATGAGTCACAATTTTCCAGGTGTTTGAATGCTTACGTTTTCTCTGCTGGATAATTTGAATGAATCACATTGTATTTGATTGTGTCAGTGGAAAGGTTTTTTTCCACCAATAGTATTGTTAGTTTTCTTGTGTTTCCTCATGCATTTATTTGCATCAAATACAAATAAAATCTATATGTTTAGCTACCTCTTATTATGCTGTTGTGCATAGACATAAGTTCTTTACTACAGGAATATTATTGTTTTTTAACTGCCTGGTGCTTTCTGGTGGTGTTCTGATCTTTAGATACCACCATTGTGGTAATAAAATACAATGGTGATACTAATGTCTTTGGGAGAGTACATGCTGAAATTACTTCTTGGGTGTTGTGAAGAACTTTTATTTACCAAATGGTTAAGAGACTATAAATGTAAGGTAGTCATTAAAAATTTGAAGCTGTCTGTATGTACTTCTTGAAGAGATAAGGGGGCTTCGGTTCATAAAATCTACAGTGCTCAGTCTGGAAGATGACTGTCCCATGTGATTCCAGTGATCTATGACATCCAAAAGCAGCAAATCATGAAGCCATGGGCAGTTAGCAATAGTGATCAGGTGACAAAGAATGATGGATCAAAATGTGTTTCTGCAAAACATGTCCATTAAGAACAACAAGTATTAATAAATATCACTGGTTTCATGCAAGTAAATATCACATTAATAAACATAGTATTCTGCTGTTCGTATTTTAAATAGTCTGTCTTTCTTGCCTTTGTCTCAAGGGCTGAGAGCATATAGATCTTAAATCACTTAACTTTCAGTCTCCCAGGATTAGTTTTTGCCCATGACCTACCAGGGCATGTCCTTGATCACCCATAGTCTCCACAAACACCAGCAAAAGCAAGAAGAAAAAGGCACTAGAGCTCCATGCTCCAGCTTCTGCCTTCAGGATAGTCTGAGGGAGGATAGCTCTCCTCTCCCACACAGGGCTGCTGTGGTGGGTTTACCTTGGCTGGGTGCCCGGTGCCCACCCCTAGTCCCTCTATCACTCCCCCCCCCTCCCCCAAACCTCCATCAGCAAGGCAAGCGGGGAGAGAATAAGATGGAAAAGAAGAACCCGTGGGTTATGATAAAAAAAAAAGCAGTTTTAATAAACAGCAGAGAAAGCAAGGCCGCGTGCGCGTGAAGCAAAAGCAACAAAGCCGTTACTCTCTACTTCCCATCCGCAGGCAGTGTCAGGCCTGTCCCGGGAAGCAGGGCTCCAGAACACGGAGTGGTTGCTTGGAGGACAAACGTCTCCCCCCCGAATGCCCCTGTCCTCCTTCCTTTATAGTTGAGCTGAACGTCATATGGTATGGAACATTCTATTGGTCAGCTCGGGTCGGCTGTCTGGGTTGTATCCCCTCCCAGATCTTGCCCCCCCGTACGTTTGGTGCTGTGTGAACACTCATGGCTAGACATAACAGGGATGTGTTATCAACACCCTCTGGCTCCCAGTACTGCAGTATGAGGGCTGTATGGGGAAAATCATCTCAGACAGACCCACTACAGCTGCCCAGGGGATGACAGTCACTTTTCCCTTCACTCAGCTTGGCCCTCACCACTTATCATGACACTGGGAGCTGTAGGTTCTGGTCTAATGCATTCCACAGCATTTTACTCAGGCAGGGAGCACGGGTGTCCATGCAGTGAAGACCCTCATGGGGATTCCTCCATGATTTCCCTTGTATTACTCCCCAGTGCCTCCTGAGTAAAGAGACCATTTGGGTCTTCAGTAGTGGCACTGAAGCACACGTGTTCTCATCAAGACCTGTCAGCCACTCTCACTGGGGAGAAGTGTGCAATGTAATTAGCACTCAGCATTCAAGAAGCACCAAAGGGCAACTCTTGGCAGTGACACTGGCTCTGGGTGAGATGCTGTGATTTGCTGAGGGAATTCTGTATGCAACCGGGAAGCTGCTGCCCACTTATTGCTGCAGCCCCCATGCCCAGCCTTGCCCTCCCTGGAGCTTGTAGTCCTGCTGCAAACAACTGCAGCTTAGCACTCACATGCAGGCTGTCTGCACCTTGCAAACCATGGTGATAAATCCTCCAGGGGATTAGTCTCCAGCAGCCATTCCTGCTCTGCTCCCCATGCAGAGGTGGCCAAGGCACCCATGAAGTTGGCAGTGCCACATGGAGGGCATACTGGGGCCAGGCGACTCAGTGAGAGGCCAACCACCCACACAGCCTGGAGGTTGCAACCATGGCACAAGCCAGGGCAGTGCCACAGCCTGCCCAGCATACAGGGCCAGGGGCACATCAGTTTTTGTGCCTTCCTTGCAACCCCTGGGAAATGCACTGAGGGAATTGCATGAACTTCACTGCCCTTCTACTGAGAAGGAACTGAGGTTCCTCCTCTAGTCTCTTTAAAATAAGAATTCAAGCCTTATTCTGTGTCCTCTCTGTCTCCCCCAGAACTCTCCAATACTTGCAATCAGTTATTTTTCAGTCTCACTTTTTATAAAACACAAGTGTTTCTCAGGGAGAGAAACCTGACAGCTCTTACCTAGAAGGTGCTGTATGATCTCAAAGGTAGGAAAAAATTAAAGCTAGAAATAAAAGGAAAAAAAGTCAAAGATATCTGTCACCAGAAACCCCTGAGTGTACTTGATCTCTGGAAAAAAAAATGTTAGAATGAAGTAGAAAGCCCAGAAAAGGATAATGGAAAGACATGTGTAAAATTAGGACCTGATGCAGCCTGTGGTGAACCAGCAAGAGCTGGATGCCAAGCAGCATGAGATGGTGGGCTCAGAGCTGGATGCCAAGCACTGTGAGATGGTGGGCTCAGAGCTGGCTGAGTGGTGCTGCTGGAGAGGAAGGGTGGCCTTCTGCAAGGCTGTTTTCAGGTCACAATTATTTTGAAATTAGTATTTTGTTTTTCCCATCAATAAGTGAAATCTAAAAAAGGCAAAAGGCATCTTGTAGATCTCCTTAAGTGGAAAACACCCTTTAAAGTATGTCTGATAGTGATCTCAGAAACAGCTGCTAGTCCTGGCAGGCAATGACAGCCCGAGCATGCTATTCTTAGACCGAGAAAGTGTAAGTAGGTCGAGTTACAATTGGTTCTTGTAAACACCATCCCCACTAAAATCAGAAATCGATACAAGGTTGTAGTATGCTGAATCAGAGAGATAATACAGGCGTGGCTGATTTATTCTCCAAATACCTGTTCTTTTGGTTCATATCCATTTTTACCAAATGTGCTTTACTCCATATGCTGTCAGTGGTTGGAGACTTCTCTCCGATGAGGGAGGCACCATTAGCCCTCCTGAAGGACTGGCAGAAATTAGACAGTGGTGCAGTTTAGGGATGCCTTTTTATTTACACATCCTGGAGTAAGGCAAAATAGTTAATGAGACTAAAAAGGAAGTTGCAACTTGATAAGTGCTTAGCGCTTGCTAATAAAACATACCGTATGTGCGAGCAGGGTGACTCCAGTCACAGTGCCACTGATTTAATTCCTTGCCCTTGTTAAAACAGATTTAAAAATTCTGACATGGCTGAGATTCCATTATCGGTTCAAAAGCTGGGTTAAATCTTTAAGAACTTGGGGTTTTAATTGGAAGAGATTTGGCAAGTCTTGTGATTTATAATGTGTTCATAGTATCTTCAGATTCCTTCTTGCAGCTCCAGCACCTGGAAGCATCTTAGCAAACAAGAATACTCCACTTTAACTGTAAAGCAAATGTGCATCTACTGTAGTCAGAAGAACTTGAAAATAGGACTCCTGAGGTGCAAAACCATCAGGCAAATGACCTCCTGCCCCAGCAATTTGTGTTTCACCTTTCAAACAGATGTTCTGCTTTCCAGGTCCTAAATCAAAGGGCAGCAATAATGTCACTGTTAAGTTCGTAAGTAGCCATTGCCTATACTGCAGTTTTTAATGTGGGAATAAAATTATACTTGCATATAGCTGACACAAGATACAGTTGCAGTAGCAGTAGCTCCTTCCTATGTAACTGAATATATTTTCTAGACTATTAGAGATCACTGAAGGGAGTGTTTACAAGGCTGGCAAACCATACCAACTTTAAACTTTAAATTGTCTGCTAAATTTATTCATAGCAACACACTTGCTAATGGGTAATTCTTACACAATGTTAAGCATTGTTGCTACATAGAGAAAACTCTTAGTCCCTAACAGTCATACTCTAAACTGACTGTGGTACATGATACCATGGAGACAAAAGTTCGCACTGTTGGCTGCAGTCTTGGTCATTCATAATCACCAAGATCCAGATCACCAAGCTTGAGAGCTCACGGTAAGAGAACTCAGAGCCCGAGCAGTCTTCTTTCTCCTCTGATTTTCCTTCTTTACATCTGATGTTTTCATGCTACTGCCTCTATCCAAAAAGGGACAGAAGGTCTCCTCTGCTCGTAATACCACTGACTTCATTTTCTTTTCTCTTGCCACTTGTATGGTAAAACAAGGCATCCAAGGCTCATGGGATGACAGAGACTAGGGAGAGGTCAGGACAGTAACCAAGAGTAACCAAGTAATGATGTGTCCTTAACCTGGCTTGCCTAAATATCTGACAGAGTGTGGGGGCAGACTGCTGGGACACAGGGTCATGCTCCCTTTCTTTGGCTCTGGGAACCATGCTGCACAGTACTACTCTTCTACCCACAGAGCAAGGGTTACATACGTGTCATTACTGTTTCATGTTGTGACAACACATGTGGCTTCTGGCTAATGAAACAGAAAGAGCTTTTAAAATCTTGAAACTGGTTACACTTTAGGTGTATTTGTATTTCTTTGATATTTCTTGGATTACAGAGAACCCCTTTATTGGTCCATGGCAAAATATCAAATGGCTAGATTAAGAATAGATTAATCTTTTCGTGAAGAAGGTCACTATTTGAGTATAACATGTCTGCATGGCAATTTGTCTGTGGCCTGATTCAGCAAAGCTCCTCAAGTCCATTCAGTGCTGAGAGGAGCTGTTCTGAAATCAGCTGCTGACACATGTACAGCTAAACATGCACGTAGACACTTGATGGGATGCTGCAACATGGATCTGCGTAGCTTGGCATCCAGCCAGGCTGTGGGCACAGGGACTGGCTACCCCCCAGAATGCTACATTTGTTTTATCATTAATTTATTGCCACTATACAGAAAAGAGGTTGAGATCTAAAAGCCACTGTTACTGGTGAGCTTTCCTTCTCCGGTCCCAGTCCTCCAGGTTCAAATAGATGTGCAGCTCTCAGAAGACACTGGAGTGAAAGGCCTCTCCTATGGGACATTTAAATGCAATCCTTGATGTCTGCCTGACTGCAAGCACCCAGCAGGTTGCACATCCACATTCCTTCCACTGAATAATTAAGGCACTTAAAAAATGTCTTAAGACACTTTTGCTTCTATGTGAAGAGATATTTTTTCAGACCTAGACCACTTACAAGGTTATTTTTTGTTCTTTAGTCTGATTTTATCAGCTGTGTCCATTTTGGGGTTGCCTCTTGGTAGTCAGACAAGGGCTTATCTTCACCTGAACGTGACAGGAGATTATTTAACTAGTCCCCCCAGTGAAGAGTCATCTAATCCTCCTAATCCTTCTCAAAGTGTTCTCTTGCTTTCCGTGCCTGGAAGAGTAAGGGCACCAAATAAAAACAACTTTAGCTGAAACATTATACTTCAGGATCCTCCCTATAGAAATAATTAATCCAAACATGTCCTTCTGAGATCAGATAATGACCAGCTTTAATGAAATTTTGAGGCAAGAGCTGACAGGTGTCCTGTGACAGGGATGGATGCACATGCCGGAGGTGGCTACAGTAGGGAACTTCAGTGCCCTAGACCCTGTGGCAGCAGTGGCACAACACTGCCCTGGCCACGTTGGCAGCAGCGGGCTCTGGCTCTACATTGTACTTTGGTTGTTTGAGACTGCACAACTACAATCCAGGAAGCCTGCCAAGCCTCAAGACTATATTAGAACAGGGCTGGTGTGAATATATATAACTGCAAGCTGTAAATAATATTTTAGATGCTACTCTAGCAAGGGCTAATGATTGAAAAGCCAATCTCTCCCTGGAATTCTGCATCTATGAAGATCAGTTTCTCCTCTCTATAACTTATCAGAATCTGTCCTTTACCTCTCTGAAAACACCAAGGGCTTCACATTATCTACCCCCAGCCTATAACAAGCTCCAAAGCTCTGGTGAAAGACCCATATTCACGATTGTAGAAGACTCACAGTAGCAACAGGGAAATCAAAGCTGCTACCTAGAGCAACTAGGGAACTTGTAGTTGGTATGTTTCTTTTTAAAAAAATAATTTTTGAAATAGATTTTTTAAAAAGACTTTGTTAGATTGTACAGAAGATAATTACAGCACATAAAATATAGGCACAATACAAATATTTTGTAATATGTAACTTTGGCAACTAAGACTGATCCCTGCTGGCTTTGGATTTCAATTTTAAAGCAAATTTATTTCAGTTGCAACAAAGGGGTTAGTGATGAATCCTGCATGAACTCCTTGTTTCTTCCCTCTTTGCTGAAAGCATCTTGCTTCATGGCTGTGGTCTTTCTGTGATCAGAGAGCAAGTTTGTACTGGACTAAAATGCTTATAAAAGGCAGCTGAGGGTTATTTTGGTGTCTTTAAGGATGTCCAGGGTCCTTAAGGGTTATGAAAATATTCCTTCTGGTTCTTGTTCATCTCCAACAGTGAGAGAAGCTACTTATCTATTTATTTGGACTAGAGCAGCCAGAAATGTTAATGTCTTGTGCTCATACCTACCCACACAGCTGCCCTTTTTTGATTCTCCTCCACCTAAGACCAAAGCAAATGGCCTGTCAAAGTTGAAGAACTCAAAGCTGTATTCAGGAAAAGCTGCCCTAGCCCTTCAACACTCTCAGGAATTTCTTCTTGTATTTTCTAGCCTCTGCGGACTTCATCAAAGTTTTCCCAGCCCTGAGTAGAGCCAAACTGCAGCAATACTCTTCCTTCCTTGAAAGTGCCAGGCATGCCAGGGACCCCTATGCCCCTGCAAAGGGTTTTGGCAGGCACCAGACCTAATGAGGTGCACTTGAGAAACCCCATCCTAATTTCTGAGGGGCTGCAGACTAGATCCTTCCAGCAAGGGGTGTTTGGGACGAAGGCAGCCATCTGCCCTAGCACCACCCCTCCACCCACCACCTCCCTGTCCGTTCAGTGGTGCCCTGCACTGGCTGAGACCCTGTGGATGGGTCTCCAAAGAGGCTGAGTTAGACCTCCTCCTCTACTGGTTGCTGGGGGATCTGAGAAAGACTGGCCTCATTAGGCTGAAAATGCACTCGGCTGTACACTCCTAAGTCTTAATCACATAGACAGGTCAGCAAAGAAAATATCATGCTGGGTTTCTGTATATGTCTTTCTTATCTTTTTTTTTTCTCCCTTTCCTCTGGAATTATCTAGGAATAAAGAAGAGCCAATGCAACAGCTTTATTGTTTATGAACTATTTATAGTAAACAGCTTTCCAATATGCCATTTATCAAATGGAAAAGATATAGCTTGGTCTTTAGTGATATTCAGAAACTCTGAAATTCAAAGAAAAGAACTATAAAGTAAATAAGTAACAGACTTTTGAATGGAACACCCCCTCCCCCTATTTTTTTGTAGAAGTAATTGTTCCAAGCTTCCCTCTTTCTGGTTCTTTGCAATAAAACATCCAGCATCCAACACCCTATTTCAAAGATATTTTTTGTCCAAATGAAATAAGTAGACCTGAAAATATTTTCCATTTTTTGTGATGTCCTGGCCTGCAGGTCCATCCAATTTTAAGAAGAGTATAAGTGGTCCAAGAAATGGACAGAATAAATATTGCTTGAACTAAAAAGCGTGGAAGAGCCTCTTTGGCTTTCCTGGGGTTTAAATCAGGCCCTAGAGGGAGGCTATTTTGCCAGCTGTGCTGCTTCTCCCTAAGCACACTGCAGCTATGATTTGCAGCAAACATTAACTGCTTCTTTACTGAAATTTTCACATTTTCCCATGAATGTATTATAGGAAAACTAAGAAATGATGCAGTACTTACAAATCAGATGAATTTATGTAAATGTTCATCACCTCAGTGAGCAGTTATAAAAGGCAGTGAGAAATAAGCTGTGAATAATTCCTCCACAGTCCTACCAAGAGGGGGATGGGAGAAGAGACATTTTAAAATCTCACTCAAGGTGTTGACAATTTTGTCCAGGGCTTCCTTAGCTCAAACGGTTTCTAGGAAAGTAAAACGGTGTTAAAAAAAAAAAAAGTCTTTATTAAAAGTTTTGAGAGAATGTTCCTAATGGAAAATGGTGCATCCAAACCCCAGTGAGGCCAATTTAATATCCCTGACATTTTCTGGTAGCTGGGATTATGCAGAATGAGGAAACATGGGATATACCATAACCAGGTGAAAGCCATGTAGGCACATGGACCTGCCTCCTCTTACTGCCTCCCTGCCACCAATCTGGGTTTAGGTTCTAACATACTAGATAGGGTAAATAGCCGATGGGAATTGGCTTCATGGTTCACAAAGTAGGGGTGGCCACTGCTTACATTAGCTGTCTGCGGCAGAAGCC
Organism: Brachypteracias leptosomus; assembly: GCA_013401335.1. Taxonomy (NCBI): domain Eukaryota; kingdom Metazoa; phylum Chordata; class Aves; order Coraciiformes; family Brachypteraciidae; genus Brachypteracias; species Brachypteracias leptosomus. Next base: position 81,975 of record VYZX01027619.1, on the reverse strand, counting down.
ATAGGATATTCCCGTGGTGCAGCACAAATTTCCACCTGTACAACATGCTACCCTTTATAAATACTTGAAATTAGGGGAGGAGTTCTTAACAATTTGCCTCCTTGGAGACGCATTGATTAATGTATCTACACTGCAAGCAGGAAAATGCCGCAAGATTCACATAGTCTGGCTGCCTGAACTTGCCTAACTAGGTTTTGACTTTTACATTACTATGAAATCACGGCATAGGCTCCTTGAGTACTGGGCAATTCCCCAAGGTCCCATTTGCATGCTGCTTCCAAAGGGCACTGCAACATTTGAATGACTGAACACGTTCCTCCACTGGGTGGTATGTTGATGGCGTGAGTGCTGGCTCCTCTGCCTGTGCTCAGCCCAGCGGTGCCGTTTGCCTACCGTGCACCGCAGCAGTGCCAGCTGTGAGGATGCCGGAGCTGTGACATGTTCCATCTTGTACTGCTCTGGCTGCCCCAGTCACGAGTTTCTTCTCTTCCTGCCTTGTGGAGTGGATACTAAACAACAACTTGAGAAGCTGGACAAATCCACAGTCCAGCTTAAGTGGAGGGAATGCTCTTGTAGCCTGCATTGATCTACAAAAGCCAGGAACATTTGAGGCCCTAGTGATTTCTCCAGTGAAGACAAGCCTCTGTCTATTGTTCTGGGCGAGTGGTGAGACCTGGCTGGGTTCAGCACCCCAGGCCTGCACACGTGGTCATTGCTAATCCTCTATCTGAACAGCTCTTGGCTTCTTGACTACATACCTGTACAAACCGAAGCAGCAGAAGACAGGGATGGCTTTCCTTCAGAGCTGCTCTTGCTGCAGGACTGTGACCTTCCAGTTCTACTGCTTCATTAATCCCAGGAGGTGACATCCTATTAAACATCCTTATCACATTCCAGAAGTTTATTTCACAAATATTTCATGGACTGTAAGTGGAGCAGCTGTTCCCTTGTGGCACTGTTAATAGCATGGATCTCCTCTGCTGGGAGTGGCTCCTGCGCTGTGCCACTGTGACTGCCTCAGCCCTGTCCCTTTCCAGCATCACCAATGCACCTCTGCTGCTCTCCTGGGCATCATTTAACACTTTGCTTTGTATCTCAGCCCAAAAGCACACAAATAAAGGTCCAACGAGGTCAATCAGGGGAGGAGGCCTGGGGAGCTGGGCAGGGAATGAGAGTGAGGGCAGGTCAGGCTGTGCTGAGGCTGACCAGCCTGGCACAGTGTTAGTCCTGCGTGGATGTGTCTGTGCTAATAAATAAAACTGGCCAGGGACAGCCCTTTGCCTGGACAGCAGGAGGCATGGCCCAGCTGCCATGCACATGGCTAAGCTCTCTTCCCTCTTAAAATGGGACGGTCACATCCAAACTGGCTCCTGTGAAGGCTCCCAGCGTCATGCTGCCTGAGCCGTGCACTGGCGTCCATGGGACCTGGCCAAATGTATGCCCTGGGTGTTTTGTTTATTAGTACAGAGGAGCTCAGAGGCAGGAGCCATCCTTATGAGGGTGAAATCTCCAGGGTTCTGGGGGAGCAGAGCCCTCCACTCCTCCTTGTGTGCCTGGAAGCTTCATTGAAAAGAGAAGAAGCAGCAGAGACACAGTCCTGACAAATTTATGGGTAGGTGAATCCTGTCCCACTTTTTTTTTTTTTGAAGTGGAGTTTAGCTAAAGTTTCAGCAAGACAGTAGATGAGGATCTGCACCTAGCCACATGTGAAGGTAAAGGTCAGATGTGGCAAGGTGTGCTTTGTCCTAAAATGATGCTAAAACCAAGCTGATGTTGCCATCCTATGCTATGGGATTAAGACTACCTGCTAAAGAAATTGGTGTAACAGCTGGGCTGCCACATCAGTCCAAAACACTTGGATCATGACACAGTCAAAGAGCTTGCCTCCTACAGGAGATACTTTTGGTTTTATAGTAAACCTGGTGGGACTGAGATGAAATAATACAACACTTCTATTTCCTCATTCACTGTGTCATGTACAACCTGCTAACCTAGGATGGAATCTGACATTTCTGAATCAAACACAACAGAAAGGGAATAAAAAATATAGAACAATGAATCTGGCAGAAGTGCAGAGCTGGTAGTCTTGAAAAAAGATTTTTTTGTTTCAGAAGGACAAATTTCCTTCCTCCACGGGAACAGGACTTGGTATGTACCACATACACCATGGAGCCACTCAGGGTGGGTGGTGGGTATGATGCTGACAGATGGCTGCAATTTTCATCTCCATTGTACACTCAGAAGGCTGATCAGAAAACTCATCACCTCCTGCTGCATGGCTTCTGTGATGTGGTCTGGACAAGACATGCAGTACTGAGATTGCAACCCAAATCCAAAGTTAGATTTGTAGGTGGGATCAGTGATATTTCTTACTGAGGTTACAGTTACTTTACAGGCATGGGTCTGTGCCAAAGTCTTTAATGAAATTTGTAGTTTGAACATTTAAGATAACCTGGATCTGGAGCGAGTGTTTATGAACTGAAGAAGAGAGGAGTGTTGTGAGGGAAGGAAAGCAGCTCAAATAACCCTGATTTTAAAAAGAGTCTCTACAGGCTGAAACTGGGGTGGGCTTTTTGTGCTCTTACCTACTGCATTTTAAAATTTGTAATAGTCTGAATTTCTGCTGAAGAAGGTATTTTGAGATTAGTTGGTAAAAAAGTTATTTGTACAATCATGGGTTTATTTGCAGTTTTCTCCCCCAAATTAGACGCATTTCCCTGACATTTCTGAACTGGCTCTGTTTTGCCTGACAAGTGCAGTACAGCAAGAAGCACTAACCTTGGACAGACATAATAGCAAATCCCATTTTATCAAGTCAAAACTGATGGTAAGGTCAGTCATGGATGGATGGATGCAGAAAGCTCTGTTTCCTGCATCTATTTCCAGATAGGTTCACCCCTGTTCTTACTGACATAGTACAGGATCCTACTAACTTTATAAGTACTTTGGACCCAAGAACATTTTCTAATACACTGTGACTTGTCTGTCATCAGTTTCCCTGAATTTGAATAGGTCTTTGCTTGGCCACTTTTTCTTGCAGCTCAGTTTAATGCATGCTCTTTCTTAGGGCACTGCCAGGGTAAGACCTTGTTTTTCTTCCAAGTCAAGTGTCTTGGGAGAGAGTACGCAGGAAAGGGAATGAGCAGTCATGCCTCAGGTGGGAAGCAAACAAGCTCCTTGGCTCGGGGTATCCCTCACATCCTGTTTCCCCTCGGATACACACACACACTTCTCCATTGCTCTTCGGCTGACATTTCCCCGGAATGTCCCCTTCTCTCAGGCTGGTCATACCCAAGCCACATGCTGGCAAACCTCAGAATATACTTGGCGCAGAATCAATAATTTCTCATTACAAGGAGGACTGCACACAGAAAACAACATGGGCTAGCAAGGTTCACATGCCCTTATTGCCCAAGTAATCATCAACAACATGAGCCTCTGCCAGCGTGTTAGGGTGTAAAAACTGAACTTTAGCTCAAGATAATGAAGCAACATCCCTTTGATGTTTCCTGGGATAATGAATTTCTTGTCTGACCTGACACAGATTGCCACTTCTCTCCAAGAGCATAGCGAACCCCACAGGAGCAATGCAGATGATTAGATCACAATTCCCTGGCTGTTCCTACTGGATTAAGAGATACTTTTGTTAGCCAGTGTTGTCACAGGTCAATGTCATGTCATCTAGCCTGAGCAATCTATTAGGTGTCAGATGTTTGCTAGGTCCTATGGGTAAAGTACCGATTTTGTTAATATTATCAAGCCAAGTCAAAAGGTGTGCTGACCTGTGTCTCTGACCCTCTCTTGCAGTGAAGAGTTACAATGAGTAGGAGTTCATGCTTGCTGCTAGTTTATCATAGAATCATAGAATGGTTTGGGTTGGAAGGGACCTCAAAGACCATCTAGTTTCAACCCCCCCCACTATGGCAGAGGCACCTTCCACTAGACCAGGTTGCTCAAGGCCCCATCCAACCTTGCCTTCAATTCCTCCAGGGATAGAACATCCACAATCCCCCTGGGCAACCTGTTCCAGTGTCTCACCACCCTCAGGGTAAAGAATTTCTTTATAATTTCCAATCTAAATCTAGATTGGTTTATCCAGACCTCCTACCTGGAAAGTGTCTCCTGTGATCCATAAAGGTCTGGAAGATGGCAAGTAACACATCTTCCAGTCAGGAAGAACTGGAAGAGACCTCAGAGGGGCAGATGCCAGAGATGCATTCAGTCTATGCTTTCAACACAGCACTTTCAAGCAGAGCATCTTGTAACCACCTGTGCAAGGATTTGCACCCTGCAACATGGCTAGCACTGAGCAGTGCACCCAAAGGTGGAGGGAAGATGAGGGGCCTGGCTCCAGATGCTGTAAGCACCAACTGCACGCTGGCAGGTCAGCTGTTCACTGCTGCAGGGTTATGTCTGTGGCCTGATCCAGTGAAAGTCATGCTGACAGCTGGTTTGGTAGTGCCCAGGTTTGATGTTTGTGCTTGCCTAGACAAGTAGTTTCCTGTTTCAGAGAAGAGAATGAATGATAATGTTTTAGTAGAGCATTTGATCTCCCAAGAAAAGGTGTGGTAGCTGAGCAGGGAGTGGATGAACTTGTATTTTTCCTTTAGCCATATCACAGTCAAGCCTTTAGGCAAAATCGTAGTTGTCTGTGTACTGCTCACTTGCTGCTATCTGTCTGCAGTTGTATACCTTCAGGTAACGAAGCCTCCATCTGCTCATGCTGAGAAGTGTTAATTGATTTTGCAGAAAGCAAAAAGTGGATTTAACTGTTCATCAGTGACGCACCAAGCATGATTACTAAGACAAGAAGAGGGCAAGGAATATTTATCACAAACAAAAGAGGCTTAACCTTAGCGTTGTAGCTATCTAGTGTTAGAGGACTTTGTTCTCAATATGTTACTGTCCAGTAGTCCTGTTAAAAGTTGTTGTTCACTCTTAACACTTGTCTTGCAAAGATCCCAGACAAACCTACCTCTAGCAAAAGAGATTGGGAGAGCAACCTCCAAATGGCTAATTATAGCGGATGTGGATTCTGACCAAGCAAGAGGACAGAAGCACTGAGAGACTCCAGACTGAAGGTGCTGGTTTGAGCTGTTCCACAATTTGTCTGTTCAAACTTTTTTGGGGCGTTAGATCCTGACAGTCCCTAAAGCTCATCTGTATTTGGTAGCCTGGAGCAAGCATCTGGGTCCTGGAGAGGGAGGAGATTGCTGGACTGTTGAGAATATCTATGTCTGACTTCTCACTGATTTCATAATAGTACAGTGCACTGAGAAAAAAAGAACAATTTCTTTTCATTGGTTGGATACAAAACCCCAGTCAGCATTGTCTTGAGCCAAGGTTCATTTCAGATTTCATTCCACTCACAGGCCAATGACTGATGTGATTAGAAAGTCATTAGAAACCTCTTGACTCTCTTTTGTATAAACACCTCAAAGATGAAGAGTGAATCAGTGTTGAGTGGGGATCTGCTCCTGCCTTCCCTCCCCATCATGTTGCTCCAGCTTTTATCAGATCTGTTTGTCCTAACGAACACAAAGCAAGGTCACCATGTGCTTAGATCTCAGTCCAGTCCCAGCTACAACCCATAGCAAGATTCCTCTTGAATTCAATGAGAGAAGCATGAGGTCCTTTGTGGGCTGACTAACACCACAGAAACCTGGGTAGGAAGGAAAGTTGATTAGAACATAGCCACTTAAATTGTTTGCTGTTGTAGTTCATACTCTTCTCAGGAACCAATGACTTATTTGGGTTGCTACAGTCACTTGGCACTGCTATGCAAACCCAGCTCAGCCTGTTCTTTGAATCCTGGATGTAGCCAATTTGAAAAATGAACACTACAAATGCTGTGTTAATCGTGACAGAGCTCCGCCGACTGTCTCAGACCCATAAGAACAACACTGCTTGTGTTGAGGGGTGTCTCTCACTTGGTTTTGGTTCATAAAATAAAATGTTTTAATATGAGGATTGTGGCCTTTCTCGACAGACTGAGGCTAATTATACTGGCCTTGTATTTGGCTCAATAAGTAAAACAGAAATGTGAATGTCAGCATTTCTCTGTAGAGGGTCTTTTTTGGCTGTGGTGAGCCAGCAGAGATGTATTTTAGGTACTGTTTAGTGTCAGTTTCTTTACTCATTACACCTGTTTACATTTGTAGAGCACAACTAAATCTTGCAAAAGCATTAGGTCTTCCAGCATTGTTGACTTTCCCTTGTCCCAGCCATCACCTGAGTAACAGAGTGTTCTTGTCTACAGCATCCAGAAACTAAAATTACTGTAAAAACCAGTACCTAATTTATGACTGCTAAATGACACTCATACCAGGGCTCATGCTATGAAGCATTTAGAGATAAGCCTCCTTTTCTTTTTAAATTCAGCAATATTCCTGGTCCTGATACAGACACCCAGCTTACAGTGGTTTCCTCTCTACCTGTCATGGGCTGGACTCAGAGTTCACCCCCACACATGCTGTTTGCAGACCACCATGCCTCCTTCTGGTGGCTCCTGGCTAGAAGTATGCTGCTTCCTAATCCACCTCTGAGCATCATAGTTCCAGAATCAGGGCAGGTGTTTTTTATCTGTTGTTTTCCTCCTTTTTTTTTTTTTTTTTT
>VYZX01027619.1:28317-75353 GCA_013401335.1 Brachypteracias leptosomus | reverse complement strand
TTTTGACTCCAGACAGGTTCCAGGCTATGGCTTCAGCTTGCTGGTTCTGTTCATGTGCTACTCTGAGTGTCCCTAGGGAAGGATACTGATTCATTTCCATGTTCCCAGGGATGGGCTTTCTGTTTTCTCACTGTGGATGTTGGACTATGTAAAATTCCCACTGCTGGTAGTTACTTCCTGATGATCTTCTATCTGTGGGAGTGGTGTCCCACCATGGTGTTTTGAGTTTTGTTTTGTTTCTTTTTTTAAATTGAACCAAGCTGCATAGCTTTGTCAAAGAGTTTGCTTTGGGTGTTTGTAAAATGGTGAGAATGGGAGGGAATGAAGGCTTGTACTAACAGGTAGAGCATCGCCCAGAATTTGTTGCTTATTTGGCTTTCCAAAAGTATTTGAGGGCCCAATTTGGCCAAGGTTTAGCCAGAATTTCATAATTTTTCCTTTGTTGTACTCAGGTGGGGCTGCCAAAGGATTAGTTTCTGAGGCACACACACAGTGCCCTCCTCCACTACTTTCAGATGATGCATGCACAGGCTGCTCCACTGCAGCACTCTCTTCAATAGTTTTTATCCTTCAGGACAGGCCCCATCACCCTGCTGTGACAGAAATGGCTGACACTTCTCTGTGGCTGCCACAGCTTGGTCATGAGGATTTGGGCAGGATATTATCTGTCTGAGGAGAAATAGTGCTGCTTTCTTGAAATGCAGCACCTACTCCATGGCATCTGTTTGTTGGTCTTGTGGTAAATAAGAAGTTTCTTCTCCCACAGAGGAGGAGGCACCACACATTGCACCTGGGGTAAGGGCAGCCATGCAGGCGAGCTGCCGTGAGGCTTCAACATTGCAGCAGAGATGGGCTGTGAGCTTCCAGAAAGAGGCTCATTGCCCCATGGCCCTGTAAAACCACACACTGTTGGCTGAAAGTACCAGTGTGTGTTGGCACAACAGCTGGTGGCTACCTAGTAACTAGAGTAAACCTTCCTCACAGGGAGTATTTACAAGCTGCCTTATTAATGACTCCAAAGATTTAAAAACTCACACAACAGCTGTATGAGTTAGAGCTGAGAGCTTCTCACATAGCAGCAGTGCTGATATGGTTGTTCACAGAGATAAAAATTGTGTTTCTACACGACGCCAGGACATAGTTTATTAAAGACTCACTTCTTTTCATGTAAGAGAACCAAGCCAGGCTGAGAGTACACAGACACCTCATTCTGGGGTAGAGTAAGGGAAGAACCTGCCTGACATCAGCGGCAGCTTGTGGCCAAACTCCTGCTCAGAAATAACTCTACAGTAACTCGTCCCTTTTTTTCAGGGCTAAGCACCCTGTCTTTGCTTACACAACCAGTTACCAGGCTGCAACCAACAGGCTGCAAGTTCACAGCCACTCTTGTTACTTTGTGTCCATTCTTGTTTCAGGATGGCTGGACCCTTTGATGAGGCTTTGACACATTGATAGCTATGGGGGCATTGATCAATCTTGATGCAAGAGCACTGGTCATCAAGGCTGCACTTCTCTGTTTGTGCCTCTGACCCTGCTGTACCAAAGTCTTTCTTCCACCATCTGTAGAAATTTCCTCTACCACTCAGAAATGAGTTAAAAGCAGAAGATGGATTGTGTTTCTGCTTTGAATGTGTTCTTCTTCCACTGCAGCTTCTGCCATCAATCCCTTTCATGTTTTTCTCTATTAGTTTGCAGATTGCTTTTTCTAACTAGAAACTGACTGCTAACTAGATTTTTTCTCTGTTCATCTGTGAGCAGAAATCTGCTGGTTCAAGCATAAACCCCAGAAATGGGATCCATTGTCATAAGGAACTCCTACTGATGTAGCAAAGGTCATGACTGCTCTGCTCCTGAAGATGTTGCCGGTGCAGGGACCCATGTAGTCACAGGGATTTATCATGCACCTGCCTGCCCAAACAGCAGCTCCACCTAGCAGCACATTTGAAGTTCTAACAGTGTGGGAGGGTGTGGCCACAGTAATCTGCACTTCTGTGACCTTGACCCTGATTGCTGAAATTATCTTTAAAATGGTTAATTTCAAAAGCCTCTCCCAGCTTCCACCAATACTGGCTGGTCAAGGGAGGGCAGTGAGAGCATATTCCAGTGCATAGCCGTGAATCCTCTACTAGCTTTTAGTTATCTTCCAGGAGAAACTCATTAACTGCAAGATCTGATGTTAGGCGTCAACAGGAGAAACTGCCTTTTAATACCTTTCCTTTAAAGTCCAGCGAATAATGAAAGCTGTATCCCAGAATTCAGCTCCATTCAGAACAAGTGGGAGCGTGTATGAGATAAGATGCAAAATACATCCATTTTGGCTAACTTTTTACATCATTTCTGCATTATTTCACCCTGATATTTAATCTCCTAAATGGTATTCACTGTCTTGATGGTGACTGGGCCACTGCTTTGCAGGTAAATTGATGTTTTCTTCACTCTTGACATGACATTTCAGATAGTTTGGAGACAGTCAGCCACAAAAGACTAAAATTGAGGTCTCCCTCTCTTTATCCTTCTTGCCTTACCCCTCATTTGTGATGCCTTAGAAGTAATTTCAAGTTATCTTCTTACCCCACTGTGTTCAGGGCTGCACGTGATCTTTTATTGGTCTAACTGCATTACCACACGTTTGTGGTTTGGCTCATAGGACTACAGCTTTTGTCCAGTTAAAAATGTTTTATAAAAATAGGAGAAGTATCTTCTGGCTCTAGGATTGTTGTGAAAAGAAGCCTAAAATTAGTAAAACTAAACCCCAAAACAATAAAATAAGCCTAATAAAAATATGATAAGAACAAATCTAAAAATAAATGAACTCTGACAGAACCAGGGACTATGACCTGGCAACAATTGTAAGTGTTCCTGTGACTTGTGGCCCTTACTTTGGGTACTGTTATCTCTGAAACATTTTTCTTTGTTATTCTGGACTTTTCTGGTCATATTCATTTTGCATAACTGTGGAGATAAAAACCCCTAAATATCTTTCAGAGATAAACACACTGTAAATATCTATTTTATGTCAAATAAATTGCCAGTTGGAGAACTCTTTCTCTTCACTGACTGTAGTGTGATACTGATATTGGATGAGATTAATCCTACCCATCAGACACTGAAAAATAATGATAATTCCCTGCCTCCCATTCATTCCCTATTGTGTTTCTTCTGAGGATCAGCCTTGCTAACAAGCCAGTATGAAGCAAAGCTTCANGGTGATCCTGCTTCGGCAGGGGGATTGGACTAGATGATCTTTCGAGGTCTCTTCCAAACCCTAATATTCTGTGATTCTGTGAAAATGAATGGAAGACTGTAGGAGAGAATGCTGTGATCATTAAAATTTGGAAGTCTTATTCACCAATATTTTCAGTGTTTTCTAGAAGGATGAGATTGATGAAGAGCAAACATCAACAATATGGGGCAAGATGTTCTACTTCTGCTCTCCAAACGCAGAATATAAGTTCTTAAGGTCTTCACAGTGCTGACATTTCATCCTGGGACCTTCAGTTTTGCCCCAAGGGGCATACTGATGCTAATATAAATGTCATACAAACTCTCTGTCAGACTCTCCTGATTTGCTGGATAGACAGTTTTATATAGGAATAATACATGACATTTCTGGGCAGGGACACCGGAGGTGTCTTGACTTTGGAGGATGAAGAGTGCTATTTCTTGTATTGAGGAAGGAACAGTGCCAACTCATTTAGCTTTCAAAATAAAAGGCTAAAAGGCTTAATTTGGAGATAAAGCTAAAATCACCTGTGTCTAAGTAGACTGTGGTGTCTCTCTGCAGAAAGGCACCTGATGTGGTACTGCGTAGATGTGTACCAGGTAGACACCAGCTGATGGCTCTACCCAAGAAAGGTACCTAGCTCTCAAATGATGACAGCATTTAAGACTTGCTTTGACCCATAGTATCCTCTTTCAGCTAATTCAAGTAAATGCCTACTCACTCTGTGGTATCACTTGGTGTGAATCCTGTTCTTGGGATCTCAGGTAGGTTCATCTGCTAAAAATATAGACCTCTGCCATCTGGCCAAGTCTAGCCTTCCTAGCCCCCCAAAACTCCCTCTGGAAGTAGTCAGTATGATCTGTGGAGTTTAGGGAGGCTGACCTACAGCAGACATCTACAATAGACAGATGACTTGCATGCCCGAAGTACCTGGTTTTCCTTCACTAACTCTTTTATGGGAGTCTATGCTGGCTGGTTCTGCGGAAGGATCTGTGCTGTAGTCATGCAGCCATCACACCAAGAGCTGCAGGTCTCACACCTTCCTGGCAGGTAGGATTCTAATATAGGAGCCTAAAAACAAGATGTGGCAATATTCAGGCTCCTTTGTACTTCTCCAGCTTTTCGTAGGGTGATGGTGTCCATTTAGAAGTTTTGTAAATCATCAGATTTAAGATTTGTTGAGCTGCCTTAAGTGATGCTTGTCGCCAGTTCCTATAGAGAGAGGTGATAGTTATGTTTGAATTACATACTGTGATTACAAGTACAGTATGTTGCTGCAAACCTGGGCTCATACAGATAAGACACCAGTGTTTAGAGTGGGTCTTCTAAGAAGATACTTGTGATTACACTAGAGAGTAGACACCAATTTAAAAATGAACTAATTATTAGCAGAATTAAAAAATATATATACTGTACTTTGTGAGAAAGGTAGTGATGAGAGCAAAAATGAACACAATCTGCTCTAATTATGTAAGAATGGCTTTGGAAGATTATGTGTTACTTTATTAGTAAGCTGGGAAGAACTGGAGATAGTCACAGCAACTTTAAATATAGACTAGAGCCTTAAGTTTGAGTATGCAAGGCATGAAGTAGGAGCTTTGGCATCAGCCACGTGAAAGATGAGAACATCTAGATGTGTCAGAAAAAGAAAAAACAAAAGTGCCAATGAGAAAAGTATTCAGCATGGTGTCTAAACCTCTGGGTTAGCATTTAAAGTAAAACCATTTAGTTAATTCTCTTCATTCTGCTTTCCTAATCAGTACTAAATCATTTAGTTAAATAAACCATCCTTTTAAAGATATGGCCTTTAAGGTCTTTGGGCTCTTTGTTCATAAACAGCAGGAGTATGTTTTTTGGGGGCAAATCAGAAGTTTCAGCCTCTGACAACTGCAGACTTAAAATATTGAAGTCAGATGTTCAGACACTGGTTAGATTTACAGTTGTCAAGGCACATTCCACAAATCAGGCATGTTTGTTGGACTCCAGTGCTAAGTCCTTGTTTTGTTTTGTTGTTTTTTTTTCACAAGTCTTTGTGTGTGTATGTATATATATATGCATGGGTGTAAAAATATATAGAAATATATACTTTGATGTCAGATGACATAAAAAGTAAATGTAACAATTTAGCTCTTCTAAAGTTACTAAGGTCTAGCTCTGTTAATCAAAAAGTGTTCCCTAGCTAGTTGGTCTCAGCAAATAAGCTGCCTTCAAATTGCTGATTGATTGAAGAAAGCTACTTGCTCTGCTATATGGAATATTTGAATTTGCTATTTCATTTTTGTAATTCTGAAAGTACATAGAATGTTGTAGCAAAGCTCAACTATGAACAAGTTGCCTGGTCTAGAACTATTCACAGAATGAGACATCACAGCTGCAGGAACAGACCCTTGTGTTGAAAGGGGCACCCTGACAGGACGAGCAAAAGGGAGCCATAAACCCAACCCTGGCTGTAGTCCCAATCTAGAAGTCCCAATAGACTGAATTCCAGAAATTTGAGGCTATCCAGGCAAAGATGTCCCATGTTACATTGGCTGTGCTTGTATATGTTTTCCTCAGATTTCCTTACCAGTCAGTGTGCTGGGTTAGATGAACCTTTGTTTTGGTTCGCTAATGAATTCTTGTGACCCTATATGTTCTTCTATTGTCTTCTGTAAGCTCCTTAGCACAAAAAATGAGGGAAGCATCTGTGCCTGTAGAGAGAAGTTAGGACATTTATTCTGTGTGCTGGTTAATGACATTTATAGCACTGTTTCCCTACTACGAAGAAGGGAAGTTTTCTAGCTGTCATGGATGAAAGGTGAGCTGGGACAGACTAGGAAGGGGCTCCTTGTTGGTGTGGAAGTGCAGATATGAGCACCAGAGCTGAGGGCTTCCAGTTAAAGAAAGACACTTTTTGAGTTTTCTTTTGGCAGAGTAAAATAAACTCCAAGTTCTCCAAGATACATAGCCCAAAGGGAATTATTTGGGCACTGATGTACAACATTTAATAAATAGGAGCAATGACACTGAAATGCTTCACCCTTTTCCTGGTGGATATTTGTGATTCAAGGTGAAGTGCAATAGCTGTTTCATAAGAAATTCAGAGATTTCTGCTTCAGAACATGCTGGGGAAGGGAATAGCCCAGGTCAGGTTCATGGTAGACACACACCCTGCTTCCCTCGGGCTGAGGGGGAGCATTTTGACTCTGGATTTCCCAAATTTTCTGTAAGTGTGGGACAGGTTTGCCCAAGTTTTCCTTGAGAGGATGAGCTTTGGTGGAACAGCCCAGCAGAGTATGCATCGCATTAGGACCCTGCAAACCCACTTAGGCATCTGACTCCTGAATGAGGCATGGGTTTAGCCTTTGCTCTTTCATCTGTATATTTTAGCACAGGACTCCCACGCTGCATGTTGGCTTTTATGAATGTGCTGCCTGGGTGTCTAGGGAGGCAGAGGCAAGGCAGTCAAACCAACGAAAGGGAAGATTTCTACAGTTCTGGTCCCCTTTCTACCTCCAGTGATTGCGTGGAAAGACTATTTAGGGAGATCATCCAGCAAAACTCTGCAACCTTCCCCTCCACTCCCCTGGTTACCCACAGCTATTTGTTTTGTTGTGGTTTTTATCGAGTTGGTTTCCAGCCAGCCAGCCTCCCTCACCGGGGGCATCACACCGTGATGTGAGTGCCAGTGCTGGAGCAAAGGGACAAACCAGGAGCTGATGGGGGGTAACTGTCACAGCAAGCTTGGAAACTCTAAGCAACAGTACCTCCCAGCATGCCGGAATATAAATATACAAAAGGCATCAGTAAACATTCTGCATGTTATATATCATATGGTGTTTGGCAGGGAGAATAAGGCCAGCGTTGTGGATAACCTTACACACTTAAACCTGATCAGGATCCTCATGCTCATTTGGCAGCAGCACATTGCAGAAGTGACCCCTCTGACTTCAGTGGAAATACTCGTATCATTCATCTGAAGCAAAGACTCTGGGCAGGGGGAAACCCATGGCAGCATAAGGCTGGCAGAGCCTGCTCCTGGTTCAGTCCAGCCTGCTCTGCTGAGACTCTTTCAGCTGTATTGATTTAAAGGAAACAATTAGCCATTTCTTTTTGTTTGTATATATATAGCTACTTCTAGCAGTGCCTCGGGCAAAGATAAAGTGAGGTGGGGATTACAGATATTTAGGCCATAGAGCAGTGTGCTTTCTGGGAAGAAATGCTTCAGAGTAGCAGAAATATTTCTTTGTATGCTCAGGCAGATAGAGCATTAACATCAGCATTGAAAATCGATGAGGGAAGCGCACGCAGGTGAGTCAGTGGCTCTGTAAAGCACTGGATTGTGCTTTTCAGCCTAGTCCCAGTCTTTTCTGTCCAACAAATGATCCTGGATTTCAGTAGTGTGCATTCAAATGCAAAATGCTCCTATTCACTTTCTTTTAAATGCATATGAATTTGAGAAACTGGGGACTGTAGGTGTGTAGAACAGCAACAGCTATACTGTATATAAGAAGGTAAATACATAGACAGATCTCCATACCCTGGAAATGATCTTGAGAGATCCTGAATTCTGCACAAAGACTTCTACAAGTGGCTCGCTCTTTTCTTTTCTTTTCCCCACACTGGGGAAGACACCAATGGGCCAAATGAAATTCTCTGTCAAATCCCATTGACTCCCAAGGGCTGCACATAGCTCTGCTCTTAGCACAGCACCGTGTCAGAAGAGCTAAGAGAGAAGCAAATCATCCCACAGAGCCCACTGCATAAATGGCCTTTAACCAAATCCTACAGCCCAGCTCAGCCCTTTTAAAATATTTTGGGGGTGATGTCAGCACCTGAATTGCCAATGCACTTGTTGCTCTCCTCCCTCAGCCTACTTTAGTTCCCACACAGGGACAGGGCATCCAGACCGAGTGGGAGATAGGCAGAAGCTTGGAGAGAAATAATATCTGCAGTGACCCAAAGAGGCAGAATCACTGTGCTCCGTTTACCTCCTCAAGGTAAAAAAACTTGGCTTACTTATTAGGTCAGATTTTCTCTTGTCCAAGGACATAGGAAGCTGGCAAAACAACTTGGGAATGTAGGAATTTGTTAACTGCATGCACTAGGCTTTTAATATTTAATCTGCAAACTAAAACAGTTTCTATTTCAACTGTCTTCATGCTAGTATGGTCCCAGGGCTTCTTTTGTTTGCACCATAGATGTTACAGCCTGATCTGGCTTCTCTGCTGAGATTTTGGTTGTGTGTTGAAATTCTTTGTCTAGTGTTTATGCCTCATTTTTTCAAAGTTTTTTTTTTATTTACATGTCATACAGATGGGATAAGTGCATGATATTCATGATAAAGTATTCTAATTTCTCTGCATATTCCAAAAACATATAAAACCCAAAACTTTCTGTTGTAAAGTAAATAAATACAATAACCAACAGAAAAGTTTCTGAATGCCACTTGAATGGGATTTCTAAAGTAAGAGATCTATAGCAGCTTGAAAGTGCAGGAAAGTCACAAGGTTCTTGAGAAAATATTCTTTCATCCATAGGATTAACTAACAAAATTTGTGAAGTTCTTCAGAAATGAAAAAGTCTAACCTTAGGTTTTCCTTATACTTTTAGAGGTAACATAAATAATTCAGATTTGTTAGCTTTTTAAAATAAAATAATACTGCGCACCTAGTTTCTTTAAAAAATGAAAATATGCAAGCAAGTGTAGGAATTTAAAGAACTCTCAACAGTAGTTTATTTGCAATGTCTGTCTGTTGAAAGTAATAAATAGGGCTTGGGCATTATTTATTTGAAAATGCTTGTACAAAGCAGTGCTAATTTCCACAGACTGTCACCCCTGCATGGTGCATTTTGGGGTGACACTGAAAATGCTCCTTGTCAATTGGTGGAAATCAAAGAAGGTGATAAGCTGCCAGAGATAGCTTTCACTTTTTAGCGTTCCCAGTGCTTAAGAACTTCTAGCCACTGAAGCAATTTATTTACACCAATATAAATAGTGCTGCTGAACCTGCCACCTTCACGCATCTGTTCTTCACCTATTTTCTTTTTTCCCTTAAAAGAGCCTGTGATTTTAAGGTTGAGCTCAAGGACACTCCGAGACAAGTCACTGAA
The DNA here is from genome assembly GCA_013401335.1 of Brachypteracias leptosomus. NCBI lineage: Eukaryota > Metazoa > Chordata > Aves > Coraciiformes > Brachypteraciidae > Brachypteracias > Brachypteracias leptosomus. The sequence goes on along the minus strand of VYZX01027619.1, from coordinate 66,037 downwards.
GTTTTCCTTCTGCTTTACCTGCTGACCTCTGCTCTCCCCTGATAACTCCCAAGAAATGGAGCGATCCACACAAGAACTTTTCCTCAACTTCATGATTGTCCTGATTACTGTAATGCTTATGTGGCTCCTTGTGAGGTCTTATCAGGAGTAAAAGACAGTCACAAACTCTGGGAAGTGATTTAAGTGTGTGTCTCTGCAGACATAAGTAACACCCACAGCACACTGCTGTGATTAGCTTCCAGTCAATTGAGAGTGTTGTGAATCTTTTTTTTTACTCTCTCGTATCTGTTGCATGTGCTAAAGTCTGTGATGGGTCTATGACATTGTAATTATTTTATTCTGCAATGATCCAGCTGTAAAATGTAAAATACAAGATCCCTAGGAGCTGCTCTGTGTGCCTGTCTCCTCTAATAGTTGCCGTGAATGCTGTAGGGCGTTGCCTGCCATGCTGGCCTCTTTGGCGTTGGTGTTAGGTTGTGGAGGGTGTAAAGCTGCTGTATGCAGTGTAACCAACGGTGTTAACCAGCATAAGAGGCACAAACTTGCTTAGCAGAAAGGAATGTGAAACCTCCGCTTTCACTTGCTCATTTCACTTAAATAAAGAACATGTCAAACCATTTTTTGTAGCACTCCTTATCCCTCTCCCAGCCTGGCTGAGAGACCCGCTGATGATGGTGCTACAGTGTGCCATGCAAGTCTGGTGGTTTGTTCCTTTCACCTGCATTTTTATTTGTATTTAAAAAAAAAAAAGGCTCTACAGTGGAAAACCTGCAGCTTAACAGGTGTGTAGCCACATGAGTGAGCTGTTCAAGTCACTCTTCTGTCCAGAGTGACTTACACCATTGGTGCCTGTGGACATGGGCTTTATAAAGAACTTCTGTCCCACTGGGGCATTGTCAGTAATAGCATTTTCTGAAGCTGGATTTCAGGTAGGGATTCCCAGGATCCTATTTTTGGCCAAACTGTGCTTGGAGCAGTGCCTGGAGGGATGAGCCTGGGTCAGTTGCAAACATAGGCACCCGCTGACACCCCAGCTCTGCTGTGAGCCTTGCCCAGGGTGGGAGTCCCTCAGGGTCCACTGCGGCACGCCAGGCACCATGGCACGACCATGCTCAGCCTCAGCAGGACAAGGTGCGAGTGTGTCTGGGTTGCTGTGATGGTGTCATCACCTGCTAAAAAATCTTGAGCCAGCTTGAAGAGCCCACAGTCCCTGGGTTTGTGAAATCAGTCATTAAACTCCTCCTAGGAATTCCCCATCTGTTATTTTGGTGGCTTCAGAGAATGAATATCTTCTACAAAATAAAGCTTTCTGTAGGAAGACAGTTAGATGTGTGCCGTGCTGCTGGTACACATCTCCTTCCTGCTCGGGAGCCTGCAAGGAGCGGGCGACATCGTGGGGCTGAGTTAACCAGGCAGGTCCCTGATGTGGTTTGGCAGGGCGCTGCTGGCTGTGACAGCAGGGACTCAGGCCTGGGCTTTAAGGAAAGACAGCAAATGTTGTAGTAGCACGAATTGCTACATGTGTGTTGCTTAAAAATTGCTACTAAATGGCCTGTTGTCCTGCATCAGCTGCGCTGTCCATCCAGGTTGCAGCCACCCCTGCTGCAGCTGGTGCCCCTCATCCTCCCAGTCAAGAAATCCCCACTCCAATGCTATGATAAAAATTGCCTCCTGCTTACTCTTGGCTGTGACTGAACAAACCTCCTTCCAGCGTTTCCAGGAATGGCAATTTTTTTGTGAGAAAAACAAGACATTGAAATGAACTTTTGCCAGCAGTGGACACAGACTTTCTCTGCAGCCCACCTTGCACCAGATGCTGCTGTATTTTCACTAATCTACAAGGTCGGTTTGTGTTCATAAGCTTGGCTGAGACACACAGCAGCGGCTGGAGAAGAACATGGAAAAATCTATTTTTAAATGCAGTGAATACCTGATAATTCAGTATGAAAGATTCTCATCTTTCACTGGCTGTGACTCCCTACCCCAGCTGAACACAGTGTCTTCAACCAGCATTATCGGACCTCTCCTGTGGCTAAAAAGAAAGAGATTTTCAGAGTCTCTCATGCATCACAGCTTTCACCAGGGGCCTCACTGCTGTATGCCCAACCCACCTGGCAGGGCTGAGGCTTTTCTGCCAGTCCTAGAGCACATGGCCACTGCCCAGGGAGAGCAATGTCACAAACAAATTGATGTGTTTGGGCTCATCTCAGGCTAGCAATGGAAAAAATAGAGGTGTGAGCTTCACTGTCTGAAGCAGAAGTCGTTCAATAACAGCTCAAGATGATCCTAGCAATTTTCAGATAGGAAGAAAAAATGTTCTCAAGAGTTGAGGCCACCCACAACTTTTAGCCATCAGTGTTTTGGGGAGTAGATATGCATCTAACTTTGACAATATGATTAAGGTAAAGCACCCCAAACAAGATGCTAGAAGTGAGAATCCCAGTCTAAGTGATTCTTTTTTCAGGCTTTCATAATTTTGAAGCAGATTTTGAATGAGATAGATAAGTTATTTGCCTGAGTCATTTGCCTTAAACTGAAGAAAGAGACAATTCAACAGTAAGTGCCAGATGCCTTGAAAAGCCAGCACTATGTAGGTGCAGAGGCATAGTAGTGTCAAAGAGCATCAGCCAAATACAGGAATATAGGCAACATTTCCCAGTTTGAGAGACCTGAATGTAGATGCTTAGTGTGACCCTTTGAGTCTCAAACTCTCTCCATTATCTTTCTGCTTGCCACAGAGGTCCTACAGGAGAGGTGACTCTCCGGTCATGCATGTCACCAGTGTTTTCCAACCCTTTGCAGTGAACACCAGGGGAACAGTGATTTGTCTTCAGTTTACCAGTAAAATTAATTTAGGAAAAAAATTTTTAAAACTATACTTTAAAGTAGGTACCTGCTCTAACTCCTCCAGCTTCCCTGGGTAAACTGTTCTAGTGCTTGATCACCCTCACAGTAAAGAAGCTTTTCCTGCATTTCAGTTTATGCCCATTACCTCTTGTCTTGTTGCTGGACACCACTGAGAAGAGTCTGGCTCTGTCTTCTTCATTCCCTCCCTTTGGGTATTTGTAGACATTGGTAAGATCTTCTTGAGCCTTCTCTTCCCCAGGCTGAACAGTCCCAGCTCCCTCAGCCTTTTCTGATATGTCAGATGTTCCAGTCCCTTCATCATCTTCATGGCCCTTTGTTGGACTCTCTCCAGTATGTACAAGTCTCTCATGTATTGGGAAGCCCAGTTCTGGACACAGCATTCCAGATGTGTCTCATCAGTGCTGAGCAAAGGGGAAGGATTATCTCCCTCGGCCTGCTGACAATGCTCTGCCTGATGCAGCCTAGGAGGCTGTTTGGCTTCTGCTACAAGGACCCATTGGTGGCTGATGGTCAGCACGGTGCCCTCAATGAGCCTCAGGTCCTCTGCAGAGCTTCTTTCCAGCTGGTTGTCCCAAGCCTGCCCTGGTGCCTGGGGTTATTCCTCTCCAAGGGCAGAACTTGGTATTTCCCTCTGTTAAAGTTCATGACGTTCCTGTTGGCTCATTTCTCCTGTTGAGCAGGACAGCACTCTGGTGTATCAGACACTACTTTCAGTTCTGTATCTTTACTTTACATCTTTCCATACATACTTTACATCACTTTAATTAACACATGCCTGTTTTAAGCTGCAGACATCTATCTCTTCTTTGTGGCCCTTAAGACGTTATGAATGATGTACCATAAAAAGTATTTATTATCCAAACTCACTTTTATATCTGCAAGCTTTTTTGGTTTTATACATATGTATATCAACATTTGGCCTGCTGTAAGTTTTAGATGTAGTGTGCACAGGACATGAACACAGCACAACACCTGCTTATGGGGAGGATTGCCAAGGTGACGCAATACTTACCCTGTTTCCTCTCCCATCCCATCTGTTTTGTTAAAGGCATTCTTTGTAGCACCTCAGCAACTGCTGACAACAAGTAAAATGGTGGTTGCTCATGACTTTGACCTGACCTGACAAGGCAATTTTCATTCTGGCATCTAAGTATTGATGAATTGGCCTCACCCATAACCGGAAGATCAACAGTGACCTTTTCATTCATTTTACTGGGCTTTGGATCAGACCATAGCTACCTAATTTTAGATGTTCAGATTTCAAAAGTTTGGCTCTAGGCTTGGTAATTTGGAATTGCTTAGCACTCAGCACTTCACCCAACAGAAACTATAGACACAAGATGTTCAACATGCTTTGAGGAAAAATCAGATCACTACTTTGTATGCCTGGATACCAACCTAGAAACCAAATTTTAGGCACTGAAATTAGAAACTTTGGCTAAACATCAGAAAATCATTCAGTGGGGTTTACCAAAACGCTTTTATCAATCAAAAGTGTTTTCAGTTGAAACTGGTTTCTTTATTTTTTTCAAGAAAACTGTTTTTATCAAGGAAAAATAAAATCTGTCAAAGGCAAGCACCATGCTTGGAAACCAACTGTGTCCATTTTGCTTTTGAAAGATGCCATGGCTGCTGTAGGCTGTGTGACTTGTGCCCTCTTTCTCCTTTATTGCCCAGACTCCAGGTCAGGCAGGTTCTCTATCCCGTGTGACATAACCAACCACTCTCATGATATGTCACCTCCAAGTCACAGGGTAGGAAACTGCCATACAATGAGAGAGAGAGGAGAATGGAAAAAAAATGATTGACACCAAGGAAGCACATGTGCTGCATTTTTAAATGGGTTGATTACAAATCATTTTTTGCTGACATGTTTTAGTTTGCAAAAATTCCCTCATAATTCTGTTTTCTGTGGAAAAAAAATGCATACTGTGTAAATGCTGTGTATGTGCACTCTGCAGATAACATAGAAGAAGGAAAGTCAAACCCTGAGGTTCTCAGCCTTATCATGACAGCATTCCTGTGTATGCATATAAGTTTTCTCTGGATCAAACCAAGAAAATCTGAAGCATAAATAACTTCCTTGCTACATAACAAGACCAGCATGGTTCTATTTATACAACTGCATTTGGAAGTGTCCCAAAGGCGATAGATGCCCTTGCAATTCAAGAACTTTGCACAATAATTATCTATATTTTGGTGGTGCAGTGAGCTAGAAGGGATCAAGAAGACTGACAGCTGCTGACACCTTGGGATGCTGTTGCAGGGGCTCCTAAATCATTCTTCACCTACGCAGCTGAGCTGGTTTGCCCCTTGTGCATAGGGGTTTACCCACAGATTAACATCTCACAGGCCTGTGCTGGAAAAGCCTTTGGCTTGTTTCCCAGGGCTGTATACAGCTGGTGCTCAAGCCAATCAACTCTGACCTCTTAGCTTAACAGTTCAGCTGTCAGGTTCTAAAGAGAGATGACAGCATATTCAAGCAGGCTCCATTATGATTGTCAACTAATGCTAATATCTACTCACACTGAGCTGATCTGCGAATGAGTGTAAAGAAGCATAAATTCATGCAAAATGAATGGGGATGGTCAGTGCGCGCCAGTGTGTGTTCTGTACTGCACTTGTACTTGCCAGTTCTTTGCTGTAGTGGGTGGATGAGGGAGATGATTAATAATTTGGCAGTATTTGTTAGCTAAATGTAGACTTATCTTTCAAAATTCTACAGCTTGTACAGCAGGGGCCAGAAGTGCTTTTATATGATGCATGGAGGTGCCTTGATCTATTGGCTTTGCATATATGCCTCTTTGTGTACCCAGAAGAGCAGCCAGAGCTCTCTTCCAAATGACTGTTTTCCTCATGTTTCACTTCTCCCCTCTTGGGTGACAGGCAGTGGCTTTTATCTCTTGGCCTCCTGGCCAGAGTGGTATAACACCTACTGCAACAATGTCATGCCCTGTTCATGTCTGCTCTGCGCTGCTGTCCCTGCCTGTGTGTATGAAGGCCGGGAATGAGTGTGGCTCAGGTGACCTGAAGATCAAACTAATGGGGTCAGGATATTGACAGCAACCCAGGTATCTAATAGTTTCTTAGAAGAGGCTTGCTCCCTTGCAGAGATGGAAGCCTTGGAAGAAAGGCTCCTGGAGATCATACCTTTTGCTCATAGGATTCTGCACATTTCTGCATGCACTTGGTGTCACTTCAGTCTTGTACATTGCTCTGCCAGCTTGGCCTAGATGCATCCTCCAAAACATCTAGCAGGAGTGACCCAAATTCCTTAATCAAAGCTATGGAACACTCTGAGCAAGAAATAATCCAGAATGGATTTTGCATGTACCTCTTTTCCCTGCAGTATTCAACCATTTAGCTGTTCAGCTTCTTGTCCACAGACATTTGCTGGCATATCTGAAAGCAGGGACATTATTTTTTAAATAGCTGGCAGTGCATTTTCGCTGGTGACTGCCAGCTTCAGTAGGATTAACCGGAGCTTTTCAACTCGGTTAGGAAAGATCTGCTTCTGCACTCTGCAAGCCATTTCCCCAGTGGACTTCAGTGGAGCTAGGCCTGGTTCTGTCAGACAAGGATTGGCCCCTTTTTGCTTCCCTGGTTCTGAGCTGCCCTTTGCAAAGGTCTGTTTCAGCATCACGTGGAAGAGATATGCCAGAAGTCGTTTTAGATCTTTCACTTAAATCCAGTTTTGAACAGAAGAATTTCACTGTAACAAGTCTTACATATTATATTTATTAAGCTATATTAACTAACACTTTAATGAACATATGATTTGGAAACACTAAGCTTCACACATTAAATCCATAGCTGCGTTTTAAACTATACCTTTGAACTGCTAGATTCTAAAACTTATTGGGCTATCGACAAAGTAAGTAGTGACAATTAACTGAGTTTAATTGAGTTTTATTTTCAATAAATGTATTTTTACAGTCCCCATAGAACTTTAGATCTAGTTCAGTTGTTTTGAATTTTTTTTTGGATGGTTTAAATCTAAGTGAACTCAGAAGCTAATAAGCATCAAAACCTCTAAGCCTTAGTTTGGGTTTTTTTCAGTCTAGGATACTTCCTTACTTAACTATACCTCTGGGTACTCCAGCTGCATTTTCACTTGTGTATCAGCAAAATAATTAAATGGAAACTACTCAATAAGATACAGTCAATTCCATGTCACAATGAGGCTCAATAAAGCATCCTATGAGAATAAGTAGGAACTCCTACCTGTTGTACTAGAATCACACTCCCTTTGCAGTCTTGGTGAATTTTGTCTCTTTCCCTGCTGAGCCTGTACTCACCTGAGTACAGAAAGTACTGAAAACTCGCTTACAGGCTTGAGGAAAGCTTGTCTGCATAAACAGCCAGCCCCAAAGCTATAGTGCTCATCTTCGAGATATTAAATCATATTGTACTGTGTCTTCTGATAAAGAACAGGATAAAGTCAATGAAATTTAGATCAGAAACACAAGAAACAAATTTCAGCAAATAAAGGCCTATTTAGCTAGAATTAGACCAAATTCAAAATTAAACACATTTTTTTTTCTTTTTTTCTGGAACTACTACTAATTACAAAATGAAGTTGGGTAGACTGCAACATGTGGTTGCTAGTCAGAACTGGCTTATAAGAGAGATGGTGACTGGGAGACAATCAGTAGAACACAGTGATAAGGCAAATATCAGAAAGACACAGAGGACAATATCAATAAGGAAGGTGTAGCATATATTAAAAAAGGCTTTGGAAAACTAAACTAACTGTTAAAAATAAAATTGTACCCCTCTAGTATGACATTCCAAAAGTAGGAAAAATGCAACTAAGACTAAACTGCCAACCAGAATATGGCACCACAGGACACCAGCAAGGCTGTAAGGCAGAAAACACAGTGGTCACAGAAAACCTGTTACACACCACCTCCACAAAGTGGGGAAGTGTCAGATTGGTTCTAAGTCATGCTACATTTTTTAGCAAGATGAATTATTGTTTCTTGGACTCTCAGACATCATGGAAGGAGAAGCTGTGCAGCCATTAATAGCACACAAGATCAGAGTACAAATGTTACCTTTGAAGAATGATGGTGTGATAGTGATCACAATGTGCATGAATGAAACATCTTTATGGGAATGGAGAGGCCAGAAGAAGAATCAGCAAAGCATAGGAAGTAATTATAAATAAAATACTACTGTTCAAAGTACAGAAAATGCATCCAAATTAGAAATACTGAAAAGAACTCAGAAAAGTTAAAAAATCATAAAGAAGGCAAGAAAAAATGTTAAGTAGCACCAGGCCAGATGTATTAGAAGGTAATAATAAAACACATCAGGAACAGGATACCTGCCACAGAGACTGTAGGGTCTGCAGACGATAGATGCAGAAGAGGAGTGCTGAGAGAACATAAGCTTGGTACAGGAAAGGTGTATTAATTACCTGTGCAGTGCTCACTGTGGAAGGGCTTAGGAGGGTTCCCACACTAAAAACTGTTGTCTGCAAGTGATGAGTTGGAGAAATAGTCTCAATTGAAGAGCCAGAAGTCAATAGAATGAGCAATGATATATCAGCAGGACCAGATGATGTACACCCAGTGATTTTAAAGAAGCTCAGATATGAAATTGCTTTCCTAGTTACTGTGTAGTGTAACTTATTGCTCACATCAGACTGGTACCAGAGGAACAGAAGGTGGTAGATGCAGTATCAGTTTTTAAGAGGACTGCAGAGGAGAGCTGGGCACTTACAGACCAGGAAGTTTCATTTTCAATTTGGGAAAAAAAACAAAACCACAGAAAAGCAAATATGGAATTCAAAGGCACATAAGTGAAAAGAAATCAGCAAGGCTTCTTCAAAGGGAAGCCCTGCTTTTGGTATGTATTACAGCTCTGAATGAGTCAGTGAACATGTCATGTTAAGGGTGAGAGGGAGACGTTTGCCTGCCAGAGCCCAAAGGCTACACTGCACACTTCTGCAAAGTCAGAGTGTGTCAGAGAAATCAGCCTCAGAGCCCTGGACAAGGGGCTTGTGCTGAGGTAGTAGTTACAGGTTTCAGAGTCCCAGATGTGGACTCGCATTGAGACAGTGTAAATCTGAAAACTTTTAGATTTATTAAAGCGACTGACACAAGAGATTTGGAATTGTCGTTGATAAATGCACTAACTACAAAGAAAGGTAAATGAGCTCGAGTTAGTAATTCCCGGGTACATCCGAGACAGTCAGAGAAGCAGGTCTGTGTAACAGTGCTAGTAAATGTTAGTAAAAGCTGTATATTGAAAGTGTGATTCTTACCAAGATGGTGTCCCTATCTTGGGTGGAGGAAGAGGAGTACAGCCTGTCGACCACCTCTGCTAGACTTCCAGTCTTCTGTCCCCCACAGAGATATTCCCGTTGTGATTTTTATATCCTAAACCCATCTGTCCTTGCCTTCTAGGTGACGTTTAGCATGATTTGGGTGGAGAGTTGAGTAATATAGTCATCAATGTTTATCATGCACTCCGTTAGGCTCATTACCATACTTTGGGGTGTGAACTTTAATGTTAATTTTGCCGTTAGTTAGGCAAAGGTCTTTGCTTGGACACTGTGGCCTTCAAGATTTGTGTAAGAGCTGTTTGCTTCTGTAGGTTTAGCCAAAGCAGGACCGTCTTATCTCCACAAGACTCCCTCCTTCAGCCGTTTGGCAGGCCAGCTCAGCGGATCTCCACCCCCAGAGACAGCACAAGAATCTTGTAGTTGCAAACCTCTGAACCTTTCTTCTGAAGGGCACTAAATTAGCCTGTGTTCCTGTCTCATGGCAAGCTAGGCTGTTATCTCACATCATCCACCCTGTGACTATAGTCACTCACCATGGAATTCCAAATCATGCTTTTATAAAATCAATGTTGGGGATATCCCTTATACTGTGCTTCTCTTCCTCCTTACCCGGACATGCTTCCATTTCTGTCCAATTGGATGTAATATGCACTTGAGAGATCAATACACAGCCTACCATAGATTTACTACAATACAACAAGGCACAAAACACAACAAGCACAATGGCAACTATCAATACAAATTGCAGCAAACTATGTAATCAACCAATTAATGAAAAACCTATAACATAAGCCAGTTTTGAAAGGCTGTTGCTTGGGGGGTAAATATTGATTCCATTAACCATCCTATCACAGTTGTGGTTGTTGGGTGTTGCCATGGGTCCTCTGGTTCTCTTTTTGTTCCTCTACACATAGCAGAGGAAGGAGGTTGTTTCCTCTGGAGAGGGCAAAGAGTCAATAGTCCCATCGTATGTTGACATCGTTGATCTCTTACCAGAAGATTGGTGGTCCAGGTGTCATCACTACTGACCCATAGCATCCCATAGAGGGTATATTAACCTCAGAACAAATTATATCATACCATGTGAAGGTGGGCTGTTTGATGGATAATGAATTGGCATCCAGAAGGTAGTGGTCAATGGATTGATGTCCAGATGGAGATGAGCGACAAGTGGTGTCCCTCAGGGGTCTGTACTGGGACCAGTGCTGTTTAATATCTTCATTAATGCTATAGACAGTGGGATTGAGTGCATCCTCAGCAAGTTTGCAGTTGACACCAAGCTGAGTGGTGCAGTTGACATGCCAGAGGACAGGATGCCATCCAGAGGGACCTAAACAAGCTTGAGAAGTGGGCCCATGTGAACCTCATGAGGTTCAACAAGGCCAAGTGCAAGGTCCTCCACCTGGGCTGGGACAGTCCTTGATATCAGTACAGGCTGGAGTATGATGTGATAGAGAGCAGCCCTGTGGAAAAGGACATGGGGTACTGGTGGACTAAAAGCTGGGCATGAGCCATCATTGTGCACTTGCAGCTCAGGAAGCCAATCGCATCCTGGACTGCATCAAAAGAAGCATGGCCAGCAGATCGAGAGAGGTGATTTTGCCCCTCTACTCTGCTCTGGAACCCTCAACACAAGAAGGACATGGACGTGATGGAGTGGGTCCAGAGGAGGGCCACAAAAATGATCAGAGGGCTGGAACACCTCTCCTATGAAGACAGACTAATAGAGTTGGGGTTGTTCAGCCTGAAGGAGAAAAGGCTTCAAGGAGACATCACTGTGGCTTTCCAATATCTGAAAGGCGCCTACAAGAAAGCCCAGGAGGGACTGTTTACAAGGGCTTGTAGTGATAGGATGAGGGACAATAGTTTTAAACTAGAGAAGGGTAGATTTAGATTAGATGTTAGGAAGAAGGTTTTTACTATGAAGGTGGTGGAACTCTGGAACAGGTTGCCCAGAGAGGTTGTGGAGTCCCCATCCCTGGAAATGTTCAAGGCCGGGCTTAATGGGGCTCTGAGCAACCTGATCTAGTTAGAGACGTCCCTACTGACTGCAGGGGGGTTGGACTAGATGACCTTTGAACGTCCCTTCCAACCCACTGCATTCTATGATTCTGTGTGTGTCTCTGTTGGTTAAATGAGACCAAATATCATTGAAATATGTCATACAATTCTGACAGATGCATCCTATCCTAATAGTTCATGCTACTGGACATATTTTCTGAATCCCCTTGTCAGCAGTTTTACATTCGTGCACTTTGGTATAATCCAAATTATGATGTTTTGGACTATTCAGGTGGGAAGCTTTAAAATTCGGGTATCAGTTGCCCACCTGCAGGGAGTTTTCAGCTGGCTTGATGCCTCCCTCCCATTCAATGCACCATGTAGTTGGTTGCATAAAATGCCAATCACCATGTTGTGGTGTTCCCCATGGTGTGATAATTTGGATATTCTATGCCCGACAATGCCCATTGTTTTGTCTGCCATGTCGGGGCTTAGATCTCAAATACCATAGATCTAACCAGTTCTACTGGAAAAGAAATAGGGATGCAGATAACATGCACCATAAACCAAGCTATATAGGTGAAATACAATCATAAACATAGCCATTTGAGCAAGCCCATACCAAATGCTGGGGTGCAAATAATAATTGTGATAAACAGATTCTAGAAATGAGATCCATTCAGGAGGGCCTGTAGACATAATGCATTCATGGAGCATGATAAAAACCCCTGTCATTTGTCATGAAAAGTTTCCAGTTCCCTTTATCCATTCAGCATAAGAAGTTATGTTTTATGTCCCATTCCAAGATGTTTCCTGTAAGGATATGGGTGTGCTCAGATTGTGGCACAAACATGCACTTCATGAAGCATCATACAAACACATGCACAGGTTATGGTAATGATGGCCCCGAACAATATAGCAGTTTTGAAGCATAAGGATCAAACATAAAAATACCCAAAAAATTAAAATTGACAGTCCTTGTGGACACTCTAAATTGGTGTAGGGAAGTCCGTGATTCCAGGTGCAATTTGCTGGCATTCAGAGTACCTGTGAATAAAAAGAAAAGGTGCTCGGTTGCTGTACAACCGGCAGACGTTAGGTTAAAAGGTAGGTACTGTCCACCTAGGACCCTTGTCCCAGTCTGAGGCATTTTAGCCAGCATAGGCTGGCCCACGCACTGTAAGTGTCTGAACAATGCCTGTGGGTAGCACTATGCCCTTGTGAGATGTATCTAGAAGATGGAAAGGTCCTGGAATGATCACACTCTGTCCTTTTTGTATATGTTCCACAATATTTGGCACAATGACAGTTAGAGGTGTGGCATTGGCATTCAAGCACCTATAATCAATTGTAAGCTGCCACTGTCTGCTTGGCTTTTTCACTGGCCAGTCAGGAGAATTATAGGAAGAATGCACGTGAGTGATAATATCTCTTTTTTCCAAGTCTGTGACCACCCCATCAATGCCCAAATGTGTAATTGCTGGCAGGGAGTACTGCCTAGCATTAGTAGCTATGGACTGGGGCAAAGGTGTAAACGTCCCTAATAAATTTACAGTTTCAGGCTTACCTTCATCAGACCCTAAAATATTGGTACTACCAGTGCCAAGCAATATTTTAGTACTGGTTAGTTTCCGCCCTCCAGAGAGACATAAAGTGATGTTTGCTGTGGGGCATTCTCTCAGTATTCCATTGATTTCTGTAAATTTATTTTACAGTGACCAGGTTTTATATTCAGGTCCTCAGTGGTTTTACTACTAATTACCAACATTTGTGTTCCTGTATGGTCCCTCACCACAAGAAGGACGTTGAGGCACTAGGGTGTGTCCAAAGAAGGGAAACAAAACTGGTGAAGGGTCTAGAGAACAAGTCATATGAGGAGCAGTTGAAGGAACTGACGTTATTTATCCTGGAGAAAAGGAGGCTTGGGGCAGACTTTATTGCTCTCTAACACTGCCTGAAAGGAGGTTGCAGAGTGGTGGGAGGCAGTTTGTTCAACCAAGTAACAAGTGATAGGACAAAAGGAAATGGTCACAAGTTTCACTAATGGAAGTTTAGATTGTATATTAGAAGGAATTTCTTTACTGAAAGCATTATCAGGCATTGGAACAGGTTGCCCAGGGGAGTGGTGGAGTCCCCATCCCTGGAGGTATTTAAGAGTCATATAGATGTAGCGCTTAGGGATATGGTTTAGTCGAGGACCTGACAGTGTTAGGTTAATGATTGGACTCTATGATCTTAAAAGTCTTTTCAAATCTAGGCAATTCTGTGACTCTAATTCTGTATCTATTAAGAAACCTACACAAACTCTCTGTACTCCTACTGGAATAGAAATAATAGGCTCAGGATATTTGTTAAAAATTCACTGTATTGCTAATACCCACTGAGGAAGGTGGCTCACTCCCTGGGGATGCAAGTTTTTTGTCGGGTGTTCTGTTAAATCAATTAGGTTTTCACCTGGAGCAGTGGGCACAGGGTTTTTTCCCTGTCTGCCTCCCTACTTACTGTCTGGCTTCTCCTGGCTCTGCTTAATGTTTGTACTACTATTTGGAGATCGGGGGTGGATATACCAGATAGTGCCTGCCGTGTCACCCCCATAGCCAGGGCTTTGCGCCAAAGATCATTTCGCTCTTTGTCAAATTTTGGCTTAGAATCTGGCTTGGGCTTCATAGCCTGGACCTGATGAACTTGCTGTGCAGGTACTGTAGTTTTTTCTGTTGCTTGTCCAACCCAACCCATGTGGCGCCCGTAACTCACTAATTCTTGCAAAAGTTCACTCCAGGTGGTTACGTGGGCTGGCTGCTGTGGGGGCAGCTTGTGAGTCACAGCCTCATTCATAGCACAGGTGTTTTGTATACGGTCCTGGATATGAGCTACATATGTCTTAAGGCAGTCTGGGAGGCCACAGATAAGGGGAATTAATCTTACTGGGTCAATAGGAGCCAGCATTGGAGACTTCCTTAACACATTCCTCTCGTACATTGCTTGTATGCAGGCAGCCTTTTGCACAGATGCTGCAAGATCAGAGAACCCAGAGGTCTTAATAAGAAGGGGATCTCCTCTGTCTTGTGGGCTGATGCTGCCAGCCCAATGGATAACCCGTGCAGTTAATGAGTAATTATGATCTCCTGGTTCAGTAGTTAGAAACACTCCAGGGCCCCAGTAGCCTCCTGCTTCTTCCTCACCTAATAAAATATGGTCCCCCCCTGTAAGGGAAACACGCCACACATACTCTGTTTCAGACTCCTCCGGATGCCTGGAATACTTCTCCTGTAACTTTGCTAGTTCAGACAGAGACCACGGGATGAAGTGCGCAGTATAGTGAGCATTACCAATCCCCTCGTCTGTGATTTTGGTTTTAATCAATCGCTGTATAGGCACGGGTTCCGGGACAAGGTCAGAATCTTCCACCAGAACATCACTACCGTCCTTATCCCAGATGTCTCCATCCCACGTTTGAGGATTTGCATAGTGTATTAATTTGCAGATTTGTTTAGCTGGGACTGGGAATGATACCTGGCTCAACAAAAGAGTTAATTTTGCCTGTAATTGCCTCTCTCGCCTTTCAGCCGAGGCCAATAAAATTTTAAGTTCCCTATTTTCTGTATATAGAGTCTGGTTTTTGGTCATGAGAATATCTATCCGTGCCTCAACTTTCCCCCGGCTTTCCTTTTCAGAAGCCAGTGAAGCTTTTAGTGCCTCGCTTTCGGATTTCAAGGTATAGCTTTCGGTGGCGAGGGTATCTACCCATGTTTCCAATTTCTCTCGGCTTTCTTTTTCAAAAGCCAGTGAAGATTTTAATGCTTCATTTTCAGATTTCAAGGTGGTATATTCTACTTTTGCAATTCTTTTGATGGAAAGGGGCTCTTTAATTTCTTTTTGCATGCGACAGAAGCAAGCCCCCGGGACTTCACAAACATTTCCTTTGCCTTTACCCTCTTTAGTCCTTTGGTCCTTTCTACATTGTTCTATCTGCAATACCACTTTCTCCTCATCCTTCCAAAATTTCTGGGCCCATGCTAATTCAGCATTAGATGGTGCACACTTAAACTTTTGCAGCAGTTTATCCATGGCAATCCTGTCCGTAATGCTGATTTTACTGTCACGTTAAGGGTGAGAGGGAGACGTTTGCCTGCCAGAGCCCAAAGGCTACACTGCACACTTCTGCAAAGCCAGAGCGTGTCAGAGAAATCAGCCTCAGAGCCCTGGACAAGGGGCTTGTGCTGAGGTAGTAGTTACAGGTTTCAGAGTCCCAGATGTGGACTCGCATTGAGACAGTGTAAATCTGAAAACTTTTAGATTTATTAAAGCGACTGACACAAGAGATTTGGAATTGTCGTTGATAAATGCACTAACTACAAAGAAAGGTAAATGAGCTCGAGTTAGTAATTCCCGGGTACATCCGAGACAGTCAGAGAAGCAGGTCTGTGTAACAGTGCTAGTAAATGTTAGTAAAAGCTGTATATTGAAAGTGTGATTCTTACCAAGATGGTGTCCCTATCTTGGGTGGAGGAAGAGGAGTACAGCCTCTCGACCACCTCTGCTAGACTTCCAGTCTTCTGTCCCCCACAGAGATATTCCCGTTGTGATTTTTATATCCTAAACCCATCTGTCCTTGCCTTCTAGGTGACGTTTAGCATGATTTGGGTGGAGAGTTGAGTAATATAGTCATCAATGTTTATCATGCACTCCGTTAGGCTCATTACCATACTTTGGGGTGTGAACTTTAATGTTAATTTTGCCGTTAGTTAGGCAAAGGTCTTTGCTTGGACACTGTGGCCTTCAAGATTTGTGTAAGAGCTGTTTGCTTCTGTAGGTTTAGCCAAAGCAGGACCGTCTTATCTCCACAAGACTCCCTCCTTCAGCCGTTTGGCAGGCCAGCTCAGCGGATCTCCACCCCCAGAGACAGCACAAGAATCTTGTAGTTGCAAACCTCTGAACCTTTCTTCTGAAGGGCACTAAATTAGCCTGTGTTCCTGTCTCATGGCAAGCTAGGCTGTTATCCCACACATGTCAGTAAAAGTGAGCTGATCGATGTTTTTAAAAAAACCTAAGCTTTCTTGGGATACAAAGAGGTATTCTCCCTTTAACTGGTTGAAAGACGGAAAGAATGTGGCAGTGAACAGTGAAATTACATAATAGGCTCATGGACTGGCTATTACACTTTCTCAGTCCATCNGGGAGATTAAACTTGTGATTGCAATCTTATTATTTAGAGCTATATAGCTAGTCTACAGCTTAGTGCTTTTATCACCAGCAATCTTAAAGAATCTGTGTATGTTGCATTTGAATAACCTGTGCTATTTGTGCATCCCACTGCTTCCTTTGAGTGCAACCAGGCTTACAGCAGACAAGCTGTTCATGTATGTGGTGTCGGACCTATAGTCAAAGCAACAAGACCTACAGCAATTGGGCTGTTTGGCTATCTGGTCTCGAAGCTATAGTCATTAATTGACATATCTATTAAGAGATAAGTCCAGCCACCCCTAGACCCTCTAACGTCTGAGGGCCGGTTAGAATGCAAGGGGATTCATCTCTTGCCAAATTTGTCCATCACTACATGCAACATAGCCCCAGGAGCAGACATCATCTCACTGTGAATGAGAATGGGCCAAATAAGAGAAAAAATTGTTAACAGCCTTCAAATATATACAACATAGCAGCAAAGAAGAAAGAAATAAACTATTTTCCTTGCACACAAAGCAATGAGCTCGAGTGTTAGCAAAGGAGATTTTAGAGCAGGTTTCTTTAACTAATAGAGGGTATAGCTGGTTACTGTGCTGCACTGTTGAAAGATGTGGGGCTACCAATACCAAGAGATGCTGTCAGTGTTTTTTGAGAATGGGTTCAAATGTCCATCAGAAATAGTTTATAACAGATATCCTAACTTGGAGAATGATACTATCTCTTGGGAAGCCTCTGTGAAAGCAAATACCAAAGCCTACCCCTCTTTCAGTGCCTAAAAGGTCTGTCTCCCCAGCCAACCTCAATGAAGAGGAGGATATTTTACAATGAAGAAAAATGCTAATAGAAAGTTCCTGCAATTTGCTTACAGGAACTAACAACAAGTATGTGAATAGGCCAATCTGCACTTTTCATGATGGAATTTAGGAAGTGTTTAGATGACTTGGGTTTGCAATATGGAAAATGCCTCAGGAAAAAAGTGCTAAAGCATTTTTTTCTTCTCCAGATTGCTGCAGCCTCTTTGAGATCTCTCAGGCCTTGGAGTGCAAGATCCTTGGTAATCTTTCTCCAAGATGAGGGTATTCACAACAGCTGACTCCTATATCATAGAATAGAATCATAAAATACCTCAAGTTGGAAGGGACCCATAAAGATCATTGAGTCCAACTCCCTGTTTCTTGCAGGACTATCTAAACCCAAACCATATGACCAAGAGCATCGTCCAGGTGCTTGTTGAACTCTGACAGCCAAACTGAGTGAAAATCTCCCAATATAGTTCCAAACCCTGGAAGGGGCACAGCCTCAGTGTGATTGCCAAACTCGGATCTGCCCCAGACACTCGAATATAATTAACATAATTTGATTAACAGTCTTAGTGAAGTTAGCTAAGAGGCATCCCTGCTGCTATTGTTCCAGCAGTCAACTGGTAGCAAGTGGCTGAAACCTGGGCATAGATGCAAGAAGAGCAAGGAGCTCGCAGGTGGTGGTGTCTTCTGCCTCCGGGACCCGGTGGACTCAACATCACTGGGCAACGTGCTGGCCCTGCCCACACTGGTCCCGCCCGGCGCTGTCCAGGGTGCTGAAGCGGCTGGGCTTGGCCGGAGGCGGGGCCAGTGCAGGGCGTGGGAGAGACCCTGGCTCAGGATCAATGGGGTCCTCCAAAACCTCTGGGGTTTTGTTTGTTTGTTTTGCTTTGCTTTTTGGTTTGTTCTGGGTTTTTTTTTTGCTTATGTATTTTGTTTTGTTTTGTTGTTTCACAAGATCAGAAAGCTCTTGCTTTTACTGTAGAACCTTCCTTGGTTACACCTCAGGGGAATCAATGGGAAGGCAGTTAATGTGAGGCTTTTCTTAAAAATGTTGGTGCTTATTGCTTTCAGGTTGTCTTTTGTGGGTTTTTTCTCTTGCAACCTCAAGTTCATTGTATAGTCAGACAACAATGGTGAGGACTAGGTTAAGGGGGCCTTGCAAGAAGAAGAGTTTTGAAGGAGGAAATAAGACTTTGGTTTGAATGGGTAAGAATGCAAGTGAAAGAAACAAGTAAGGAGACAAAATCCAGAGAAGGCAATGGCACAAGTGTTAACTTATTATTGTCAGAAACTGGAAAATGTACCAGGCATTAAACAGAGGAAGCTGCCCCCTCTGCCTGGGAAATATGACTTTCAACATTTAGGTGTCACTTAAGGGTCAGATTTCAAGTGTTGCAGAATGATGGTGTGATAACTTTAAACAAGAGAAGAGAATGTCTTCCATGCTTGGTATATATATTAACATGAACTTCAGCCATGTCAGAGAAGTGGCTGCTACTATAGCTGAGTCGAGATAGTGAGATCCTACCCAAAAGTTTTACTCACCAACTATAAGCCAAGATATTTCATTCTCAAAGGATGTCCTACTTGTTTTTTGGAGAAAACTTCCTCATGGCTGAAGCAAGGAAGAAGAGGTTGGGAATTCATGCATCTCACATGCACTAGCATAACTGAAATCTAGATTATTTTCCATTGTACCTCATTTTTCCCAAATGTGCTAAGTAGGTGTTCTTTGTCCATGTATAGGGATTTTGTGAAACCGAATTCCTTCTAGCGTGCAAAGCGTTACTTGTCCTAGCTGAAACACAGCTCTTGGGAATCAGCCATACAATAGCAGCTTGCTGAGATACATTGACGTTATGTGGGCTTGTTAACAAAATTCTAAAACACAGTGTTTTTTCCCAGTGCAGTGTTTGTTACAGGTAATTTAATACGAAGAAAGCCAATTTGTTACAACTGCTTTGATCCTAAAAGCAGTGAGCTGAGGTATTCTGGAATTAACTCCTGGCAGAACACAAGACAGATGTAGAAGTCCCACTGCTCATGCAGGTAATGCATCACTCTGCAGTTCCCAACCGCCTGTGGGTGTTTCACATTCATCTTTTTTTAGATGGGTACATGGCCTTATAAACACTTTTGTTTGTGCTTATCTCCATCTCTGAAGTTTGGGCATTTGATACTAGGGTTATATTATTGATTAAGTTTTCAGTAGCATCACAGACAACCTTGCTCAAATGGCATAGGCTGCACTGCCTCCCATGATGCTGTACCCCAAAGGCAATTCTCTCTCTGGGAGGAAGAGATTCTCTAACTCTCATCATTCAAATGTCTAGGAGCTGTCATTGCTGTGTCTGAAAAGTAAGGGAATAGAATTGTGGCAAAGTTAATTACTGTTATATATGAGACTCATAAGCAGTGATTATAGACATCCATAATAAATTTAAGAGGATCACAAAAGATACTGTTACTTGACAGTGATGTTTAATTTGCATGTATAGGTGCAAATTAAGAACATAGAATAAACCACTGAAGTGCCAGTGTGTCTCTTTATGACTTGCAGTTCAGACAGCTCCATAATGACTTGAATCTCTGCAGGTTCCCAAATGCACTGTGCAACCTTTCTGTAGCTTTTGGATCTCTATTGGAATTAGAAATTAGTTTAGTGCTCCAAAAGCTCTGATATTTCTACATGATAAGTAAGTCACTGACTGGCTTTTCAAATAGTTCTCAAGGACATAAAAAACTTAGTCTAGCTTTTAATACAAGGGCACTCATACTATCTATCAAGAAAGACTTCCTGACCCATTCAGTAGATATTCATATTTCCCTCAGATCGACGTTTTTATCCAGCAAATGAAGGAGAGCTCTGTGCTGGGATTATAACTTTGCTGGGGCTCAGGGTCCCCTGTTCTTTGCTGTTGCTGGATTCATGTCTTCTGGTCAGATTTGGAGCCAGTGTAGATTTGCACAGCTTCACAGCAGACCAGCATGACTTAGATACTAACTGAGGCCTGTCTCAGTCATAGACAATAGAATGAAATAAATTCTATTCTGCAAGACAGAAGCAGCTGATTCTCCCTGAAAAGAGCCTGGTGGGAGTTTAAGGGTGCTTTAGGGGCAGAACAAGGCAATGTACTAAATTAGCCTTTGAGCTAGAGAAATTCTGTGTTCTCCATGCAGCCACATGCCCATGCCACATCTTAACACTCATGAAAGGTGCAAAGCAGTTGGAGGCAGCAGTCTTGAGACAGCCAAGCTTAGAGCAACTCTCCTACCCCTGATGTCACAGTGGGCCCCCAAAAGCTGGGCCAGGGCATAATGGGAGGAGGAGGCTCACCAGGTCAGCTGGTGCCTGCTCAGACCTCTGCTCCCACCATTTTTTTCTATTTGGCTCCAGAGCTATGGAGACATGACACCCGCATCCTCTGCAAAATGGGTCTCTGCCAAATGTGTGTTACAGCATGAACAGGAGAAAAGCTGAAGGGGTGGTGAGGACACAGACATGGAAACTTGAGGCAAAGCATATGTCAGTTGGCTTAGATTCAAACCAACCAACGTGAATAAAAACTGGGAGAAAGTAAAGAGGCAGATGACAGCTTAGTCATAACAGTTTAAAGGAACATGTGAGACCATCCAGAGCAGAATCAGCATAATAAATACCCGTATCAAAGAGAGACAGCCAACTGCATCCTCATGTCTTCTGCATCTTGCCCCTTTGGCGTTTCCCCCTTCCAGCACACCAAGCAGGGGCAGCGTCACTGGGATGAGCAGGCAGGTCTCATAGGCTGGATCAGCCTGGGAGGTCTGTGTCACAACATGCAGGCACATGCCATTCCCATCGGCTAGAACAGAGCTGGCTGAAAAAGATTGCGTTGCCCCCAGGAGTCAGTCTGCAACTCGGTAAAACTCACACCTGCCTTTGAGCAGGCCAGGAGGGCTCCCGTGCTCCAGTAGTGCTTGCTTAACGAGTCCTGCCAGAAGGGTGCCTTGGACTGACAAGGGCAAATGACATAAGCTAAGGGTCTGAGCTCTTTTACTGCTTTTGAGGACTTTGGTATTGTTTTTGCTGGGCGTACACACTGCCAATTGGTCTGTGGTGAGATGGGCACTGCATGAGTGCTTTGCTGGATGAATTAAAGGCTGAGGGAGCTGGGTCTCTTTACCTTGGAAAAAAGGAGACTGAGGGGTGACCTTATTAATGTTTATAAATATGTTAAGGGAGAGTGTCAGGACAGAGCCAGGCTCTTCTCAGTGACATCCAGTGATAGGACAAGGGGCAACAGGTGTAAGCTGGAACATAGGAGGTTCCACATAAATGAGAAGAAGCTTCTTCACGGTGAGGGTGACAGAGCACTGGAACAGGCTGCCCAGGAAGGTTGTGGAGTCTCCTTCTCTGGAGACATTTAAAGCCCGTCTGGATGTGTTCCTGTGCAACTTGGTCTAGGTGATCCTGCTCTGGTGGGAGGATTGGACTAGGTGATCTTTTGAGGTCCCTTCCAATCCCTAACATTCTGTGATTCTGTGATCTGCTCAGAATAGAGCACAACAACAGGGAAAAGATAGAGCACTCAGCTGTCGAATGCCTTTGACATGTGAAGTGTTTGGGCCTGGGCTGTGGGCCCCAAGTTGGAATGGATAAGTCCCAGCTCAGCAGTATGTTTTGTTCACAAAGTGGTTTTAGGCCCCAGAGGCAGAATCTGGCCCACCTGTGTGAGGCCCTGCCTTCCCCCAGGTGATCATGGTTGGGGTGGTAGGTGAGGCTAGAGCTATATCAACCAGGAACAAGGAGCAGCAACAGAAGTTGATTGGTTTGAAAAAAGTAATAGATGAAGAATAAAAGATGAATAAATGAAGACTGAAAGATGAAGAGGAACATAGATGTTTGTCCTGAGTGTGGAAGCAAAGACTAAAAGATGAAGGTGTGTTGAGGAAATCTTGTTGAGTTTGATGTGGGCTGGAGGAAGCAGAGAATTAGCAGCACAAAATTGGTGTAGTCAGGAGGATTGTTTGAAGGAGAGAGAGAGAGCTAGCAGAACACCATGGCAGTTTTCTTAAATTTAGTCTCCTCTTAGTTTCTAAAAAGGTCCTCTCCCACCTTTCTGATCATTACTACTACAAGTCCTGTGGAGGATTCTTTCTATCCATGGAGCTGTCCACAGGATTCTGCCATTGGTCTATTTTTTATTCCTGCTCCAACATTTTCTCCTTGTTTAATCTTGTTTGCAAGCACAATCTTGGCAGTTCTTGCCCCATTGATAAATCACAAAGCTCTCTTTGCTCCAGACATTTATCCTGATGTCTGTATTAGAGTCCCAAGTTGTTCACCATTTCCTACAACTCTTCCCTGCTTGGGCTTGATTTGCCTAGAAAGTTCTTTCCAGCAGTGGAAAACACTCCCATCTTGCCTCTGAATCATGATCAAGGGCTTCGCTTTTGCCCCTAATCTCTCTTCAGGGCTTCTAGACTATGTTTATATCTTATTGGTACTTCCTGACCGGCCTCCCTGAGAAGCACAGCCTTTCTTATTGATCCCCAGAAGTAAATTGTCCATATCTTCTCAGGCTGTGGACCACACACTGTTACCATCCTCAGAACCATTCAGGCACCTGCACAGCCCTTGCTGAGTTCTCTGTGCTAACTGCACCAGCCCCATGTTAATCACACCAACTTCTCTGTGAATTCCCCCTTCAACATGCAGCCTCTCACTTCAGAATATGTATTTCTTTCAAGGACCTTCTCAGTTGTATTATCCACCAGGGATATGTCTATCCTCATTTCCAGTGTGTCACAGTACCATGCCCTGTTGTCCACTGGTTAGGTTGTTCACAGTCATCTCCAAGTGCCTTCCTTGGTTGATCTTGTAATTGGGAAAAGCTGCCCATAAACACACAACAAGCTTCCTTGTGTCCCTTCCTCTGGCTTCTCTTATGCTGCTCTGCTTTGCTGAGCTGCCAACTGTGTTGACAGGTGTTGACCTCTGAAGTGCTGGGGCCTGGGCTGTGGGCCCCAAGTTGGAGCTGACCTATGGATGAATCACGACCCAACAGTATGTTTTGTTCCCCAAGTGGTTTCAGGACCCACAGACAGAACCTGGCCCACCTATGTGAGGCCCTGCCTTCCCCCAGGTGATCATGGTTGGGGTGGTGGGTGAGGCTGGAGCAATATTAACCAGGAACTGACCAGTTTGTGAGAAGACATCAAGAAGCTGATCAGTTGGAAGAGAGGTCCTGTTGGGTCCAGTTGGAGGAGCTTCTTTTTGGGGGCAGCTTGCTGAGCTCTCTCTCAGTGGTACATTCCCCCTTGGCTGATTCGAGATGGAGAAGAGCAAACAGATAAAGAATAAAAGATGAAAAGATGAAGGTCTGCTGAGAGGATGTTGCTGAGTTTGGTATGGGCCTGAGGAAGAAGAGAACTGGCAGCACAACCTCACACTCCCCTGTCTTGCTCACCCCCCCTTGTTTCAGACTGAAAGCTCTTTGGGAATACTCCACCTTTAGTTACATGTTTTCACAGTCCTTCAGCCCAGGTCTAGGAACACAGCAACACAAGTCACAAGCCACAAGCCCTCTCCCCTTCTCCATAGCTCATTTTCACTCAAGCTGCTGTACCCAGTTCTTGCTGGGAGATTTTAGAGGTAAATCTCTTTTTCTAATTATAGTTCTATATAGAAAAGAACAACTTCCTTTACTAGAATAAGTAATGACCTGATTTCTATGTATGCTGCTCACAGGGGAAAGCACACAGCCAGTTCTGCTCTATTCCTACACGATCTCATAGGAAAAGTCCTGTCTAATCTTTGGCAAGTCTTACAGAAAACCTGCACTGCCGCAAACTAAGGAAAACAATGAATAATTCATTTTCTTCTCTGTTTCAGGATTGTTTTCTGCAAAACATCTATTTTAATAATTCATGTGATTTTTAGCTGCACCATGCCACAGATGCAAGTGTACAGAGGAGAGTCATACTGTTTTTCTCAGTGTTGCCTGGAGGATTCATTAGTGCAAAATTCCGGCTTACATTGGACCGAATTCCAAGTGAGGAGTGAGAGGTGGAAATCAGGGTGGTTAACAAGATTGAAAGTAGAACGGTTCTCTGAAAATCAGAGATTATGAGAGTCATTCACAGAAGAGTTTTCCTATGATGCCAAAATGGTCATATGTTGACAATGTCAAGCTTGCCAAGAGCCAACTAGGGGACAGAGGGAAGTATAAACAGAGTTCCCCTATTTCCCAACAGTACTTGCCAAGCACAAGAACTTAGCATTTATAGAACTGCATGCAGTTACTGTTCCAGGCTGTAACTGATTCCTACGTCTGTCAGACCCATCCAAGCGGCAGAGCTGCATATTGAGGTTTCCTCTAGAACTCATGTGGGAATGACTCCAATCTGCAAGATCCCACTAGTGGACAACCCTGCAATGCTGGTCACCCCTGTGGAACAAAACCAGACAGGTCAGCAAATTAAATGTTAAAGGCTACCCACAGCCCATGAAAGACAGGATTAAGAAGGGTGATACCAACTGCAGAAAGGAAACCAATGTGCATCTGATGCTACCAGTGATTCTTTGGGTCAGTAACAGTAGATCTGAGTTCATTACCCTGAGCACCAGCATTTTGTTCACATACACCCTTCTCCAGAATTTATTTCAATTGGGAACAGGCTGAAAACTCTCTGCTTGAAGCAAAGTACTTCAGCCAGCACTGCTAGGCCATCTGCACCCGACTGTGCCCCACAGGGCACACAGAACAGACCACGCAGGGGGCATAGGTGCTTTTAAAGATTGCTCTTCTATCAATGAGGACAACAAATTAATTCCCTTTACCCTCTACATGACAGGAATTTTCCAGTGCAGCTTCAGCCGGGGGATGCAATTCTCCAAGACAAACTGCATAGATAAGATGGGCTTTTTTTTGCTTCTAAAAATAGTACACAGAAATACCACCAGCAGCAACATTTGAAAAAGTACCTTCCAAAAGAGTCAGTATAAAAACTTCAGCAAAAATAATTCTCCCTTCCCCAAAGGAAGAAAAAAACTACAAGCCAAAACATGATGGGAAGCTTGGAGCAGCACTCGCCCTCCTCCTGGCTGTTATCAAAACCCTGAGTGCAGATCCTGCCCATGCTCACAGCCCTGGCTCCACAGACGCTGGTGGGGCATCAAGGTTACTGAAGACAAAACAGTGCCCACCTACGCTGTTGAAGGAGCCCTGGCAACAATTTAAATCCTCGTTAGCTGGGATAAGGGAGTGCTATGCTCTGGGAATCTGTAATACAGAGAAATACAGGCCACCCTTGTATAATTCTGCATGTGGAATTAAAGAACCACAACACAATGTAGCCTTGGTTTGTTGGCTTTAAGCAGATCAAAGTAAACATTTCCGCATTTTAAATCACATACAACCTGCAAATATCATGGTTTCATGCCAATATAAATCATTTGCCTGAGAAAAATACCTGTTAGACAAGAAAGATGCCAAAGAGCTTTACAGGCTGGGCAGGCAGCACTTTCTGCCCATGCCACGCAGGGCCAAGGGTGATGTTTTCCCAGCAGCAGGCATCTGGCCAGCATCACAGGAGCACCTGGATGGGATGTCAGGTGAAGTGCAGCAACCATGAGGCTGTGGGAAGTTTTTCAAGAGATCCAGCATAAATCTACTCTACTCTTAATTAAACCAAAATCTGCACCCCATAGTGAGTATAAATATTGATTCTACTTCCTTGAAACAACTTTTTATACTTTTTTTTCCTCTTCCTGTTTCTTCAATTTTCTCCTCCCCAGTGGCATACATTTCGTCACAGGTCAGTTTGGAAACTGATTAATGATAGTGCAAATTGTAATTTTTTAAAATAAAAGTTTAGGTTTGCATTGTGGTAAGAGGCCATTTCTGGGGAGGAAAGCAGGCAGTGCTAGACAGACATCCTCCCGCAGCAGCTCACAGCCAATTAGGAGTCACCAGGGATATTCTCTGCCTCAGGTTTGACAAGGATTTTGAAAGCAAGGATGTCACAGGCCAAAGCTGAAGCATGAGTGGACAGGACAATAAGATCTTTAGGTACCAGCATGCAGGGACTCCACAGGAGGAGGAATTTCACACTTAGCTTCATTAAATCCATCTCCCTGTAAGACAGGGAAAAACAATCACCAAAGCAGCTAGTTTATAATGACACAATCTGACACGGAGCCAGACGAAATTTTCTGATTTTATTTGAAATTAACACCTTGAGGCAAGGCGTAACAATAGAGAGGATCACATCAGCAAGAAGGCAGCAGGGACCTTTGTGCCTCCCTCCCCTCAACTTCATGAACTCCAGTGCAGGGTATTAAAAATAAACCAGTGCAGTCTAACAAACTGTAGAAGATATTTAAGCAAGAGTCTAAGATTTGAAACAATGAAAACTATTGCTAGAAACTTATTTTAGAAGCCTCAAGAGTGACGCAAAGAAGTCCTTGATATCTAATGATTATAAATAACCACTTTCCAAAATCAATGATAGTAATTTAAACATGCATAGATTTTATTCCTTGTATTTTCATGCAAAATATGCAATAGTTAATATTTCCAGTTCCGTATTTCTAGATTCATTGGAGAAGACTAATTATCACAACACCCACAGATTTTGGCTGATTAACTCTGCAATGAGTGCAAATTTCCAGCCCTGTAGAGAAGTCCTAAATCCCCTTTTTAGCAAAGAAATGAGAGGGCTTCAATCCAAGAAGTTTCCCCAAGAACTTTAACCACTCCCATTGCTTTATTTTTCACTTATAAAGCAATAGCCAAAGTTGTAACTAGAAATGATGTAAAGAACCTGATCTGAGGAAGTTCAGATGACTCTTCAGAGTAGGGAAATACCTCAAAGCTGTTACATCCCCTTTTACCTGATCCATTAGAGTAAAACAGGTCTCTCAAAAATAAAACCCACAGTGCTTCAGTTTAGAATGACATATAATTTATTCATATAATTCACAAGTAGTTGGACACTACTCAATTTAATGTCCATATGCAAGTGATTTACACAAACATATAATACTAAAATCAATTGCTTAGAAGGTAAAAAATACCATGGGTATGAAATGCCATGGTAGATGCTGTTCAATATACTACACAATCTTAGTGTCAGACACCTTTACTCATTTATGTTTTTAGAAAAAAGGCAGTTTGCCATTTTGAATTTTTTTATAAGTAGTCTGGGAAACTCAAGTGGTTTTGCTCTAAACCTTCTAATCAATTATTTCTCCCAGTTCTTAGGAACTGAACTGACAACCAAAGCAACATTTTCAGTAATTCAAAAAAATATATAGATTTTTGCTCCCCTGAACTCACCAAGCACAGTGTGACCAAATCACGTTGTCTTCCAACATGTGACACAAAATACTAACCCCTGTGTATTCAAAGAAACATACAGGAATTTAGACCATGCTGAAGTATGGTGGCGTTGGTGACAACAGCCTGATGATATAATTTTTGGCCCCTGCTAGTATCCAGTAGTTGTGAATGTATTTGCAGTTCACTGTGGATGTATTAGCATCACCAGACCATTTGGTATTCATGCAGCTGTGTCCGATCGTAGTTCTGTGTAAACTCTTCTCACTGAAACTTGTATCTCATAAGCCTTATTAATTCTGCATTAAGCATATAATGGCTGCATGGAGAAAATCGGACTTTAATGTGTGCATCAGATTAAATTACACACATCAGATTAAATTACATACATTATCTTCTAGACGAAGTCCAAACACATATTTCGCTTGAAATGCCAGTAGTTATCTTAAAACATACCAAGAAGTTAGAAAGCTTTCACAATACAAGATCCAGCTACTTATTCCACATATACAAAAAACACAGCTAGAGAAATACAATTCAATTGTCAATGCTGGATAATGAGGAAAGTCTAAAAAAATAGAAAAACTCTGATACCTGGACATCAATTCAGAATGTAACACTGCATGACGGGGCAATATGAGCACCCATTTAAAATGAGAAATCCCCAACGAGAAGCCTAAGGGGATTGTGTGACAAAAATCGATGAATACTGCACCAAAACCATGCATACAATCGCCATGGTCATTCAGTATGCTACTGATGGTCTAAACAGTGATCTAACACAAGAGTGACACAGTGTTTCCAAATAAAATCAAATGAGTAACTACATATTGATTAAACTTTCTGATGCAGCAAAATGAGGGCACAGAGCCATCTCGGGGTTCTGGAGCTGTTTCAAGATTCGCTTGTGAAATTTCTCTCTGACACGATTGAACTCCATTATGTCCAGTGGATCCTCTTCAATCCAGAATTTGTGGAATTCATGCATTAAATAACCTACAAAATAATAAAAAAGGAGAAGTAGAAGAGATAAATACAGTACCTAAAGATTCCATACAAAATTAGAGAGAAACCTACAATTAACAATTATGAATGAGAATCTGGGGCACTGATGTCTGACACCTCACAATGCTGCAGGGACAAGAGTAGAGCTGTTCTGGACAAACCCCAAATCTGATGAATATATATTGGCTGAACTTCTCAAAGTACATAGAAGTCGTCACTTGTTGTCTTGATGTATGGGTACATGAACCGAAACACTAAACTAATGAGCAGGGGAAGATGTTGCTGACACTGCTTCACCAGCCTTTTTTTTTACATTCAAGTTCTGCCTCACAGATATTTCCTCATGGGAACATTGTTTACTCTCCTCTGAAAGAAAAAAAAGTGTAGTTGTAGGTAATGTAATAGTTACCATCATGTCTTTCTGTACTGACACTTCCCCCTCATGCACAATTCTACCATGTGTGCACAGCCCTGCTGGAAATGTTGTTTCACACTTACATCTATGATCCTGGAAAGATGAATGGTAAGGTGATGTACAGAACCACTAGCTCTGGTAACACATCCCTGTTACAGGAAGAAACTCGATTCCAAAGTGGATATACAGGCTCTGATTAAGGCCTTTACCCTCTCAGTTCTGTGCTGTCCTTGGACTCAAAGTATTTCATTGACAGGAAAAAGTTACATCCAGCTCTAGGACTTCAATGAACTGGGCCCAATCTCTTGTTCCCAACTTTCACAGCAGATGAACCATGGAAGAAGTATAATCTTTCATCCTAACACAGCAAAATGTGCAACTAAGTTTTCTGTATTCCAGAACTGAGGATATTCACTGTAAAAAAGGCTTAATTGCTTTTATCCATTTATTTTGATTGCCTGACAATTACACATACTTCTAACTCAAATTTCAAGGTATATTTTTATAGTCATCTTTTCTCCATCATCAATTTGAGAAAATCCATTCAGAAGTTTCTTTAAGTACATCTTCAGATCTCTACCATACATTCCAACAGCCATAGGCCATTTCGTTCCAAGAGATATCACTTTCAAAGAAGTTCCTCTACCAGCAAGGCTGCTGGCTGGGCAATGTAATTTTGACTTTCCAGTTCAGTCAGGCACCCTGTAAGCATTTAATGCAGCCTAATAGTGTCTGGGTTCAGAGGAAATTTAAAGGAAACACGGGATGACTGCAGCAGGGAGAGGAGAGAAACTTCAAGAGCATAAGAACAGGGATTTTTCAGGCTCAAACAGATAAATTTCTGGATGAATCATCTGTGCTGCAGAAAGTTTGTCTGTAGATGCCTTCTCTACAATAAAGTCCATTTGATAATCTCAGGTTTTTCCTA
Organism: Brachypteracias leptosomus; assembly: GCA_013401335.1. Lineage (NCBI taxonomy): Eukaryota > Metazoa > Chordata > Aves > Coraciiformes > Brachypteraciidae > Brachypteracias > Brachypteracias leptosomus. The sequence goes on along the minus strand of VYZX01027619.1, from coordinate 36,219 downwards.
GGATGGCAGGCAGAGCACAATAGGAACATCCAGCACCTTTACTAGCCCATTACTGCACCAGAGACCCATGCAAGTTTTATTTCACTTCATAATTCAGACATGTATGGGCTGTAGAGGGAAGAGCTGTAAAAATCAGCTTCCCTCCAGTGTCATGATGGACTGGCCATGCTGGTCAGCAGACACACTGGTCCTGGGGCATAGTCCCAGGCATAGCCAGCAGAACAGTTCCTCCTGCAGCCAAGACTTTTGCAGTGGCAACAATACACTGCAAAGGTACTAAAACACGTCTCTCCCTCCCTCAAATGTAGTGGTGGTGGTATTTTAGATGTGGCAAGAAACAAGAGCCAAGAATAGGATATAGAATCATACAACCGTTTAAGTTGGAAAAGACTTTTAAGATCATTGGGTCCAGCTACTAACCCCGCACTGCCAGGTCACCGCTAAACCATGTCCCCAAGTGCCATGATTGCTATGCTCCAACCATCACATGACTCACAGGTCCTCCTCTGTTCGCAAACAAATCCAGCAGGGCATCTTTCCTAGTTGGCTCACTCACCATCTGTGTCAAAAAGGTGTCTTCCACAAACTCCAGGAACCTCCTAGACCATTTCCTCTCCACTGTACTGTATTTCTAGCAGACATCTGGGACGTTGAAGTCCTCCATGAGAACAAGGCCTAGCGATCATGAGAGCTACACCAATCATGCTAGACTCAGCCATTCACAAGGCCATGCACACGTCAGGAGTGTGGTAAAAAGACAAGAGTAACCATTCCAATTAAAAGTTGACCTCAAGATGCATAAGTGGATATTCAGGTAGATACTTATTTGTCTTCTTTAATTTATCAAGCCAACCACCATCAAAGACAAAGGTCTAGCAGCTAAACTGCCAGTCCAGCCCATCTAAGGCAGCAACCCAGAAACCACGGCAAAAGGGAGAGCCCTGCTACAGTAGGATATCTGCCCATGTAAGATTTTGGGTGAATGAGTCTTATTAAATAGTATCCTTATCCTGAAAAGCCTCTACTATTTAATGGAAGAGATGCACAGGACTAATAATTGTCATTTATCCAGGTTATGCAATAAGAAAATATTATAGCTGCAAAACAAAAAAATCTGTTACCTAAACAGTCAAACTAAAAAAAATCCCAAACAAACAAAAAACCAAAACCAAGAACAAAACCTTTTTGATTGTCATAAATGTGGGAAACAGTGTGTTTTGAGTTCTTGTTATCAGTTTCTTACCTATATATTGAAAATGTATATTAGAAGTGTTCCCACTGTGCAAGGATGCACAGCAGGTCTCTGCTGTAGAATGGATGCTCAAATACAGGGAAAAGGGCTGGGAAAGCATAATATTGGGGGAGGACAACTCTACTGAAGGGAGGGGAGAGTAACAAATGTAGATGCAAATATCTTAAGACAGTTGGATTTATGGGGAAACAATCTCCAGAAGCTCTTTAAAGTATCTTTAGTTTCTTCTTACTATTTAAAACCAGTCTAAGAAGATAGGAAGGTCACTCATTCAGGCACTTGGTGGGATTCTGGGGCTTGTGTTTTGTTTGGTTTACCCCTTGGTTTGGTAGCAGCATTCAAACTAAGAACTGAATCCAAGCATCTTAAAGACATGAGAGTAGGACTAGCATGATAGTCTCTGTGCTGTGTCAGCAGATATTTTTTTTTTTATAGTATGGGTAGTACAAAAGCGTTAGCAGGAATACAAATTATGTATTTCCCAACCCTCACCACTTACAAAACGTCTGCTGAAAGTGAGTTAGTGTTGGTGCTTCTGGAGCAACATTGTAGAAATGAGTCTTCAGAGCTCCACTCACAAGCAGGTTGTATGCGAGGTCTGTTATATTAATGCCCACGATAGCAAAAGAGTAGCTGTAAGAAAAAGAAGCAGCAACATTTGTGGAGAGTTTGTCTTTCAGAACACTGTAAGAAACACTGATGACACTGACACCACAGATTTTGTGTGCTACTGAGGTGTGTTAATTCTCTCCTTCGTGAGCTTCCAAGGTGAGGGGGGTGGAAAACAAGAAAAACATTTAATCCTGCCTGCTTTGTACACTCTAATGGCAGCACTTCCCCTGTGAAACATATGGCCACAGTGAAACCAGAAGTTTCACCACCGTGTCAGCATTTTCAGTGGAGCAGCACAGATTCATTCCTATGAAAGAAGAACAAGCCCAGGTGTCCCTGCACTCACCTCTGACACAGGACACGCACTCCACATGGTGGCTGTGTCTGCAGGGTGACCCATCATTTGCTATTTTAACCCATCTGCCCCACAGGAATTCATTACTCACAGTTACGAACATCAGTTTTCAACAGTGAGTCTTATAAAGACATTCATATGGCTAAAAAGCCTGTGAAAAAAGATTCAGCTGAGTCATCTCCAACTTATTCCTAACAGAGAACTAGATACACAGGCCAGAAAGCAGGCAAAAACCTAAATCAGAGCATGCTGCAAACAGAAATTAAGCCGGACTCATGAAGCAAACTCCTGTCCCGCTAAGAGATATCAGCAAGGAAAGTATATTTAGACAAAACAGAACGGGGAAGCTATTTTTTTATTTGTGAGCCTGTTTCATAAAGAAATTGACATTTCTGGTAGTGACTATTTCCCAAGAAAACATATAGGGTCCTGCACTAACATTTAGTGATAAAAGCCAACTTTAGTTATACGGTGATTTTTTTCTCCTCTAAACACAGGTGTCTTCTGTTGACTGTCCTGAGTATTTTTTCCAATAATCTCTATCAAGAAAGCCAAAATACTTTTCTTTTCTTTAACCTTCGATATATTTCAGGAGTAAAAAAACCAAGAAATAACAGTCCAGAAGTTAACTGCAACATGAGGCCTAATGCAAGTTTCAGAGAAAAATAAAATATGGACATTAAAACATTGTATTACAGGTTTTCAGATACACTCAGAAGGAACATCCAGTTCTACACTCATGAATAATGCAGCTATACCAAACCCACTGCTTAAGAAGAAAAAACTTCACTACTATTTTTTCCTTATTATACTTTCCTGAAAGCAGATCAGATCCTGGCTCTGACAGTAAGAAGCAAGACTTGATCACTTTATGATGTTAGATATTCATCACTGCACTATTCATAGCAACAAGAAGGATTCTCTGTAGGCTACAACATTTTTGAGTTATTTTCCCAAATTCTTATGTTTGTCCTGTAATCTTTGATCAAAATCAAGATGTGGTTAAAACAATACATGCTAGTATGTACACTGAAATTTCCTTCAAAAAGTAACCAGGAAACACCTTTTTCCTCTCAAATATATAGCATCATTTTTAACTGCTGTGTTTGTGGCAACTTTAAAAAGATTTTTAAACTTACCCTATGGCCTTATCAAACTTTTTCTTCTCCCATTCCACTTTGCTGAATTGGCTGAGGGGAAAAAAAAAAAAAGAAACTCTAGATATTGCTATACATTACTAACTGACAAGTATTCTCTTTCAATTGTTTTTATACTATAACATTGACTGAGCATGGTATTTTGTGCCTATTAATATAGCTAATCATATTTAATCCTGCTTCTGACTCAACAGATTGGTATGAAAAGATTTGAAATGGGTAACTGACTTTACAGCATTACTGATAAACTTATCTTATTAAAGTATGCCCCTATGCCAATGTTCTCAGCAAAAACCAGTTATTTTCTATATTGACCACAAAGATGATCCATTTCAATTAAATCGGAGCTGTACAAAAAGTTGAAAATATTACATTTCTTTTAACTGATCAAAGATGGTTTTAGCCTTTTGTGTTTTCAAAGACATACATGACACTCATCATTGGAGACATGATTCACCTGAGGCAGCAAACATGAAAAATACTCCTCTGATAGAAAGCTTTTATGTCCAGCCAAATTAGAAAGCACTTGACAGCTAAAAATAAGGAACAGTATTTCCCATTATTTGACACAACAATGCAGAGCTTTTCAAGGACACAGAAGGTCTCTCCCTTAAAGCAAAGTTAGTTAGCGAACAGATTGGGTTTAGACTAAATTTCTGTGGTTTAACAACATTTTCATTTAAAAGAGCTGTGTGATGCAACCAGTCAGCCAACATCCAACTAACCAGGTTTTTATCTACTCAAATGGAGCAAGTTTAGCAGAAATCATTGCCTGCATTTATCACCAGCTAAAAGCAGGCCTGGAACTGACCCTAATCAGTGGTTCCAACTTAGGCATGCCTGTGGAAGTTATGCCTTGGTATGGCAGGTCAGACTTTGCAAGCTTTATATCCCAAATTATAGACAGCTATGTGTGAAAGCATTGTTCTTGGACTATACTTGAACTACAATAAGTATACCATACACAAAGAATTTCCTGAGCTTCATGTAAATATAGTATTTAAAAACTGCTGCCATTAAGTATTTAAGATGCTAATAGGTTCATTCCCATCCTGACCTGAGTGCTACCAAGTGGTATGCATGAGGACAAAACTTCATCACTGTCCTGGGTTCAGCCAGGACAGGGTTAAAACCTAAACAGTGTCTAAAACACAACAATTTCCTAAATGGCTTAGTGTACAGGAATACATCAATCCTCGCTTATTCACTGAAATCTTAACCATCTTTGTAGGTGGTGGCATAACATCGGTTAAAAAAACCCAAGAAAACATTGAATAAGAAAGGTGGCACATGTAGGATGTGGACAAGCAGCACAGTTCAACAGAAATAGAAATTATATTGATCACATCAGAGACCAACATGGCTGCTAAGCAACCACACCAGGAAGAACATCATGGGCACCACCAGCAGCATCCATCTTCTACTGAGTGCTCTTTCAAGGGATAGAAATTGCACATGCTCACACAGCGCTGCAAGACAGTCCTTGGTAATCAAACATGTAAATGAAGAACACTAATGTTTTCAAAGTGCTTTTTGTCACAGAATTACCACTGAAAACACAAACACAAAATACTGAGGAGATCAAAAGCTCCAGAGGATTCAGATGTGGACCTGCTATATGGATATCTAACATTACTGGCAGAAGAACAACGTCTTTTAAGACATCAGAAGAACTGATTACTATGTAACTGGCTAAAAGGCGCCTACATCTCCCCCTTCATGATTATGGAATAAATCTCCTATTTACAAATCATTCATAACACAAGATTTTTGTCACTTGAAAGTACCTGATCTCCCAACACTCAGGACAATGGACCAGCCAGATTAGACACATCATTACTCAGGGTAGACAGAGTATGGACCTATAAATAAAGGCGCTTTTCAGCTGTGCTAACACATCCTTGGCCTAGACCACTTTTGATTATCCAGTCAGTCACAGCTGTTGTGACCACAGTAGCACTGATCCCTATAGGTAAATTCACCTAGGTAAATGAGTTTAAACCACAGTCCTTCAGCTGCACCAAGCAAGGTTGATTTCATTCTTTATATATAAGCATGCTCAGATGTACCCTGTGTTGCATCATCAGCTACTTTAGAGTTAACTTTAGAGAAAGGAATATGGATTTCCTGGTGTTGCAAAGACTTTCAGTTTATAACTGAACTTTATTTACATGTAAGGTCTCATAAAACTAAGAGAAAAGAAAAAAAAAAATACCTTAGTTCCTTCTTAGTGATTTCCCTTCATTATGAAAAGGAAAAAAAAAGAATTAAAAGAAAGGTAAATAAAAATATAAAATCACTTCAAATTAGAAGTATAAGTGAAAACATTTAACACTAAGTTTAAGTATTTCTGAGATTCAGGATACAAGTTTGCCTCTTTCACTTGATCAGTTTTCAGGATCAGTACTTGAAAACAGACAGCATATGGCAATATCCAAGAATATGCCCAACAAAAACAGAAAAAAAAAAAAAAGGAAGAAAAGAAAACCAGCCCCCTCCCCCAAACACCAGCCATCACAGCACTCTTTCAAGTTACTTTTTCTGGTCTCAAGCATTACCTGTATTTAGGATGAAGAGAATCAGAGAGAACTTGTAGAGCTATCTCAGTGTCCCATTCAGCAAAATACCTGCAGATATATAGGTTTAGGGTGAATTGTCAGAGAAACAGAACAAAAATAGCTTCTTAAGTCATACGAAGCTGTCCACAGACACTATTTTAAAGGTGTTACGCAGTGCGAGTAGCATTTATCATGTTAAATTCACTAATCTACCACTCAGACCCTTGAAATGAAAGATAAAAGCAGCCTCAGGTTACCAGCGCAATCCTAAAAGCGCTTAGTGAATGTGCATAACCAGAATACCCTTTCTACCCATCCTACAGAAAATTAGTTGCTTATTACTAGAGCATATTGGCTGCTGAGCTCAAGAGAAAGCAGTTCAGGCTTCTTGATCTGGCATATTCATTAAGCAAGATATACGAGTCATCACAGGAGACTAAGAAATGAAATACATGGTAGAGTTTTGTCTCTAATGGAAGTTCAAAGCCAGAGTCAAGAATCCAGATGCTCAACTGAGGTTTGCTAGAGAATGACATACGGACAGTGGATGATTTATGTCCTTCAACCTGTAAAAGTAAAAAATATTTCTTTTTCCCCTCATAGGGAGGGATTATTTTACCAAATGTTTCAGAGTTACGTAGCAACCTGCAGTAGATACAAGAGCTGGAGGAAATAACAGGCATTGACTGATTTTTGAAATTACCAGACACAGATATGGTACCAACACCCTGTGTGTGTGTAGGGTGGAAGGGAAAAGTGATGTCAACTCACTTCTTAATTTTGAGTATTGACAGAAATTGAAGTAGTCATCCAACTACAGAAGTCTGCCATCAGTGGCTGCATTTCAAGTGTTCTGCCTAAGAATTTAGCATGAAAGTCCCAAACAAGAAAGCTGAGCAGTAACATAACCCTCCCACCTATGCAATTCCAGGGCATTTTGTTTAAGGATATCTAGATATTGGTGAAAATATACTTTACAGTTTTTCTTGTAGGAGAAGAGTGCTAGCTTACTGTGTCACAGAAAAACTAAAAAAAGGGCTTAGCAAAAAGTATTACTGAGTTGAATTAGGAATACTGAAAGAAAGACATCTTTGAGAATAGAAATTCTCAAAAAAATTGGGCTAGCAAATAAATCCTTTCAATTTTTAATATGAAGTCCCTATTGCTTTTTATAAGTTATTCCAACATACTTGATAAAAATCTGCAAGTCATGCTGCTTTTCATGACTCCAGCCACAGATAAACCTATCTACAGAGGTACATACTTACACCAAGTTATATAAGCCCAGGAGACCCATCCCTCTAAAGTCTGTTTTAGGATCGTCACCTTGGAAACCAATTTCGCACCACTGCTTGGAAATCCGGGCTTTCAGGGGCGAATTGGGCTTCAGGCATTTCCACAACTAGGAAGATTACAGGTAAAACATAATTAAACTTTCACACATTAGTACAGATTTTTGTTCTTTTTTAAACCAAGCTAAGTTCTGATGTTGTAACCAAAATATGGTAAATGAAGAACTAACACTCAGTTTCATGTTAGAAAGCAGGCATTACTTTATTCAGAACCAGGTGCATGGGGGATCCTTCCTCCTGTCATGCACACCATAGGTTGCATTAGTTACAGCTTATATTGCTTCAACATATACATTACATTTCCTAGAAGGATCATACATATTCATCATATTTCCTAGAGCATTATTATAATATTTATATTGTCTTAATGCTTGCATCTTAAGTCTCTTAGGGGCTTCTGGAGGGGTCTTGAGTGGTCTCTAGTGGTCCCAGACAGTGGACTTTACTTTCTAATACAGTCACAAGCTGGCCACTTGTGTGTTACAGTTTGTGGCTGGTGCATCTGGATCTGGCTGGTTCTTCTTATTCTAGGATTGTGGCTATCAGGTTTAGGCCAGTCCTTGTACTACTGCTGATTAAGTAGCTTAATGTTTAGACTACAATATAACATCCACAC
>VYZX01027619.1:11092-28279 GCA_013401335.1 Brachypteracias leptosomus | reverse complement strand
CAAACATAAAATCAAATTGAATTCCTGAGGGTGAGGAGGGTAGGGGAAAAATCCTAAACCACTCTCCAGTATTGTAGACACTCAGCCCTACAAGGCCCTTCTGACCTTAGCAGTGGCTGCTGTAAGATCTCACACAAGGACTCGTTTTGTCCATGCTTTGTGCTTGTGCATCAAACTACCATCTGCCTCCACAAGCACAGAGATAAGAATGGGCTGGAATTTGATTGTAAATCACTGACAGAGCTGCAGGCAATCAGCCCTCAGGTCCCTGAGGCTTTGCAGCAATCTTTTCTCCGGCATCTTTTGCAAGTCTCTGGAAGGGTTATAAATCAAGAGTGCTGACTTAGCTACCACAGTGATGAAAGGCAAATCAGAGAACATAAAAAAAAAAAAAAAAATCCATACAAGGATAGCATGTGCCACCTTCATATTTAACTAAGAGGTGAATCATTCATTGATCTCACATTAAAAAAAAGGGACAAAGTGATTTAACAAGCCAGACCCTCAGCTGGAATAAATCCACTTAGCTGTACTGCTCCAGTGACTTTAGTGCCTAAATATCATGTTGCTAGGCACCTAGAAGCAGCCTAAACTGACATGTCTGACACACACCCTTCTGCACACTTCATGTGGCATATCACAAACTCACCCTTTCAAAGCGTATTAAGAAATCAAGTGTTCTCCATAAGCCATGATTTGGTTAGACAAAGCCTACCCAAGGGAAAGGGCTGTACATCTCCCAAAATTGTATTAATTTTCACAATTCTAAGTGCGTTTAAAATGAAGTGCCTTAAGAAGGTTAAAACTTTAATGATTTCACTTCTTAATGACTGCATAAAACATCATTATTTAAATCATATTTGTCATCTTCCTTGTTCATCCATCGACAGTAAATACAATATCATTCATTAGTTCAATCACATTAATTTAATCTTTCTCTCATTCATAAAGTGCCCTCCTGGTAAACATGAATAAATGATAGACATTAGGAACTTGAATTACCCATTGCAGAAATCGCTTAGCAGAATACCTAGAAGGAATGAAAACCAACAGGCCTATTCTTCCACAGCATGGGTTGGAAACTGAATTAAACCCTTGGATATATTTCCATTTGACATGAGAATTTGCAAAAGCAAAACACCTGCTGTAAACAAGAGCTAATAGACAGGTTACACTGGAGGCAGATGGTGAAACTGATACTTTCTTCAACATTACGGATTTTACAGCATAAGCTGCACTGTTTAATCTCCCTCAGACAAATGCTCAGTTTCAATTCCACCTTTATTCTCACGCAATTGTTTTTAAAACACTTCCGTGACTACACATCATTGCTGACATGATTCTCAGGAACATCTAAGAACCAGGACCTTGCCCTGACAGGCTGGAGGGCTAGGAAGGAGATTATAGCCATCTCCTTGGTGCTTCTCAGGTGTGATCCCATCCTCAGACACAACTTCTTGATCTCCAGGCAGTGTAGATGCCCAATTCATTTAGGAATCCTTCCCTGGAGCCAAAAGTCCCCATTAAACCTGCAGCAAGGTACCTGGTATTTTCAGGGACCAACGTTGTAGCCTTGCACCTGCATCTCCCAGGTGTGCCTCCTCCAAGACATGGACTTCCTCATTGGGTAAATTTGTATGTCCTTTTAGTTAAAGCCCTTTCTACCCCTAGAAATCTGTATGTTTGGCTGCACAGGGGCAGGACTTAAACAGGAGGAGTCCATCTGCCCCATCCTACCTGATGGCCAGAGTATTCCTTCAGGGGCAGCTCTGGATTTTGATGACTCCTTGACAAGACTCCCACCTCCCAGCAAGGAGCCAACCTTAAAGACAGCTTTCCAGACACCTACAGGAGCTCTTAGACCATTTGAGGCATTCTTTAGAAATAGTTATATAAGCACTTACAGATGGAAATAAGATGCCTACTGAGATTTTTTGAAGTATCTGGAAGCCCAGGTGACTAAGGTAAAATTTCCAGAAGCTCCAACTGTGTAAAGCACTACACTGCAAACTAGAGTGTGGAAGACAGCTTCATCATCATGTGCTGTAAAAAGCCCTGAATGGGGGCAGAAGCACAGGTAGTGTCTAAGTTTTCAACATTTTTTTTTAATACTTAAAAAAAAAAATCCGAGCAGGTGACATGATTTTATAAAACCTCTGAAATTTCTGTAAGAAGGCATTTTGCTTATAGATAAGCTCATTATCACTATTCTGTGTTTCTTGCCATTTCTCTGAAGCATCTTGCATTAGCTACGGTCAGAAACAGGATCAGAAGAAATACCAGGAATTTCTATTAGATTATTTTCCACCCGCTTTATTCTCTCCTCAATTCCTCTCTAACACAAGAGCTTTCTAGCTCTCCCTCTGCTTATGGCTTCAAGATCATCTTCTTGAAAAAATACTTTTATTATCCGTTCCACTGCAAGGCTTTCCTGAAAGCATGAAGTAAGTAAAACCCAGTGGGTGTGGTTTTTACTCTGCAAGTATTATCTAAAGAATGGTTTCATTTTGTTTTCATTTGAAAATGTATTTGGTAAATGTGATGTGCAAGTCATCATCTCCCAGCCTTCCATCCTGCACAATGAAAGCTTGAGGTTTGCCATTGGGATACACAATGTCTTCAAAAATAAAAAGTCTATTCTACTTAAGAGAGAAAAATATGCTTCTCACCTTGAAGGGTGTACTGAAGTAGGATACAGGGCTATTTTTCCAGAGCTTGTAGCACAGAGCTGTTATCTGCAGTAAAAGCTGGGCACCCAATGCCTGGATATAGTCCAGCATTCATCAAGCAGGGAGTGAGCTGCTTGCTCGGCAGGTGTTAAACCCTGAGCAGATTAATGTGCTGTAGAGCCCTATCTTAAAACAGGTACATGATGGAGGAAGGTGATGATACCTCTTGATGTTTTAAAGAGGTTTGTAAACCAAGATGTTTGGAGCTGACATGAATAAAGGATGCCCTCTAAATATCTCTTAAGCACCTACCTTCAGAAGCATTTCCTCATGCTGTGGATTCTCGGAATCATACGGCTCTCTGCGCAGCTTTTCAACCTCGGCGATCAGATTTCTGTACCCCACGATCTGCAGCAGGCATGCCTGCAGAGATACTCCCAACCTGAGGTGGAGGGAAGGACCAACACAATCTAACTCAATCATATCTAGCCACGAAACAGCATTACCACGTACATACCTATTTAACTCACATGAGTAATGTTACATCAATGAACTGATAGTCTAACACTTCAATTACAAGGGGAGAATTTCCAAGAGATCAATACTACATTAAACAACACCTTGTCAAATGTGTAGTCTTATTTAGTGTTTTCCCGAGATCATAAAATCTGGGATTTTTTAAAACCATGAACAGTGAATTTTCATACTGAAATCTCCTCATAACTATTCACAGCAGTGTTGAATGCCTGCAACAAGCACATCACTTAATCTTTCCCCTCATTCAAATGGCATGCCCTGAGATGTGGACATAAAAAGGGGCAGGGGGGAGAGGAAACTCAGCAAAAAGCTAAAAATAGTAATTTTGTTTCCATGCCACAAAAGCTTGCATAAAGAAATCAAAACCCCAAAGTAATATAGTTCAAAGATCTGCCTCTAGGCAGCTTTTTTGGTCTCATGCTAAGAGTCACCATAATGGCTCTCTTTTCATGATAATGCAGATTTGTTTCTTTTTACGTTTCCTGATACATCTTTAAAAAAACCCCTCAACCAAAACCACACCCTCCCCCCCCCAACCAACAAAACAAAAAATCAACCTCAAAAAACAGGAAAAAAAACCCCAAAACCCCATCCCCCACCAAACATGTGGCTTCAAAGGCTTTAAATTACTTACAACAGCTTATTCAGCTTTAGGTTAAGATTTTATAATATTAAATACAAGTTATGCAGTACACAACTGTCATGCTCATAAGAATATTTAATAATATATAAGAATAAACCCTTTCATTTCTAATGATGTCTGAAACGATCTGAATGCCTAGTATGAATTTGGAGGGCTAAATCTATATCCTCACTCCCCTGTGGAACATGGGCTGCACTGACATTAAGCTGTGCAAGTTCCTCATCTGTCTTGTTTGGTATACTGGAGCATTTTGTTTATTGCATAATACTGTTAAATTTTCTGAGCAGAAGGATTTTCACTGCTTATCTTTTGAGATTAGTCTACAGAATCAGAGATGTCACCATCAGGCCATTTCTCTTGCTGCAATTTCATGCTATTTGTGGCTATAACCCATGCATTTTTTCCCTCCTTTGCTGTTTGTTTTTTTTATATGCTTCACCTGCTATACCCTACAGTTTCACAGAAAGGCTGCACTTCAAAGAAAGCTGAAAAGTCTGACACAACTGCATGTGAATTGCTGTAATGCATCACTAAACCACAGCCATAATGTTTTTAACTACTCTATAACCTTGGAATAGTTTAGAGCAGAACACCACAGGCAGTGGCAAAGCAGAACAATTTCATATTAAAAAAAAAAAAAAGCCATGTTTGCACTTTGATTTCTAAAGCCAGTCAAATGCTCCACGCAATGTTATCTGGGGAAAGGTGTGGGTGTGGAATTAGCTTCCTCACTTTCCTTTTCCTTAAGCTTTTGTCCTCCTCCTTGCCACAGAGGATGTGGGTGAGCTGCTGGTGCCCCACACCTCCTCCCTGCCATCCCTATGCTGGCAGTGGCAGTTCTCAGAGCACAGGAGCAACCTGCCTGGGCTTGCACCCCCACCACACTCAGCTCCAGGTGGTCCACCAAATGGAGGTTAACTCCAAAACTGGGAGTATATCATGGACTGCCTCCATAGATAGCATAAACTGCACGTGTCACCACCTGGTTATTGAGCCTACTTGCTCCCACCACTGAAAATACACAATTATCTCAGAGGCATTGGTAAAGGGAAATCACTGTAGCCTTCTCAGCTTCAGGTCACGGCAACCCACAGGCTTCAAGAACAGCTCAGTGCAAACACCCTTGGGATATTAGTTCAGCTCTGCAAAGATGCTACATTAACAAAACTGACTGCACACAGATTTGCAGAAACACACATAGTATGACACATGTCCCCCTGTCCTTACCCCAGGAGATTTCAAGTCTCTACTATGCAAGGGAAGGCTAGAGCTTCTGAACAAGACAGTTTGGATGCAGGTTTTTTATGTTCAAGAACAGGCAAGCCAGTGGATTTCTCTTAATCCTCTCTAAAGAGATAGTTGACCTGCTTTCACTGAAATTTCTACAGAAAACTTCAATATAAAATAAATGGCTCACATGTAAGACTTCAGTGCAGATGCTTAAAGTTTAGCAGAGCTATGATTAATTTAATGTAAGGAGCAATTCAGTGGCAGAGTGTGTTTCTACGTAAGTGGCACCACCTTGCACATTCCAAGCTCCCATTTCTCGCTGTTTAGAAAATATACTTCACCAAACTGGGGGAGTATGAAAGGGGAATAAGGATGAACAACTCAGTCCTGTGAAATGTTGAGTGTAAGGTTCTAGTTCAAAAACAATTAAGCATTTGTTCTCTGCTAAGCATATGAACACCACCATTAAACAACAACAAAAAGAATAGTTCAGGGTTGTTTTTTTTGTTATTGTTGTTTTTGCAGTTTTTGTTTGGTTGGTTTTGTTGTTTTTTGATATTAGGACCAGATCACTCAAAATGTAACGTAAGGTTCAGGGCCTTGATTCAAGCAAGCAGACATCCTTTGCACCTCTGTTCTCTCTCTGTTCTGGAAGACAGCATTTCTTCAGAGGTCAAAGGCAATGCCATGAGGAGAATCAGATGGTGATCTCTGGTGTCATACAAACCCAGTTACCCAAACGTCCAAAACTGAGAAGCAAGTATTTGAATCAGTCTGATTGCTAACACTGCAGTTACTGATGTCCACAGGCCAGGCTCTGAGCTGCGCACATTTACATCCTGCAGTTTTTCCCTCATATGTCACCGTCACTAATTTTGCCATCACTGATTTTTTTTGACTATCAGCTCTCAGCATTCTGTGCAATACAAGAGTACCAGAGCTGTGACATCAGACGGGCAGCCTCTCAGCAGCTGAAGCTTGAAGCAGCTGTTTTTTCATCACCCTCCCTTTGAAGGTCATGTGGACAAGGTCCTGTGAAGATATCTCTGGAAAAGCTCTGGGCCCACCCCCAGAATCGCTTCACAGGCCTTCTTATCTATAAGCATAAGGTTTCTCTTATTTTCTTCCCTTCTCTAATGGCTGGGTCATGATTTTTTCAATCCAGGTGGACAGTGGTCATGTCCACAACAGTTGTCTCAAGTTAGAGAGACACTCAGTGATCATTCCTTTATGATCAGTGAAGCCTCATTTTAAGACTACCCAGTAACTGTCCTTTCCACTGGGGGGATGGGGCTGGGGGGGATCATGCCTGTAATGAGACAAAAAAACCCCCCATGTTTTTCCAACTAAGCTTTTGTGCTTTGTTGGTCCAGCAAGACCTTGGGACTACCTTACCTGTTGATGCTGCTGTCCACTCAAAGAAAAGTGACTATCAATTTATGGATGCCCATTTTGAATTATATATATCAATTTTGGGAAGTGGAGCGAACCTCAGACCGATCACTTGAATAATACAACCCTCAACATCTCTCCTGCCAATTCCTCACCTAGACCATCTTGTGCCTTAAGCTAGGGGCTGTGAGGTAAGGCAACCACAAAAGTGTTATCACTTACTCTTGAAATACACACTTGTAAATTTAATGGTTTGCTGTAGCATTAAAAGAATATCAGCTATGTTATATCATTAAAATTTGTGTTTGGGTAATTGAAGGCAGTTTGGAAATGTAAGCCAGTATACTGGTTATGTCAGTTACAACAGGTTGATTTCTTCCCTACTCAAAAGGTCACATGCAGCCTTGCTAAGAAGCCATCACTGTCACCTCCAGGATCACCTGCCTTGGTGGTATTTTATCTCTGGAGAAGTGGCCCCCATAAATCAATGCATCAACAATATACTAAGACAGCATGATTCAGGACTTGCCTATTACAGTCACCACAAAAGATCATTCATTTTTCCATCAGCTTTTTGACAGGAAAGCTTAAATCGGAGTCCTTCAAGCAGTGTGCCACAATAGCTATGGAGAACCAGTTCTCCATGGACCTAGACAGTGAAGAAATCAATAATTCCCATTTATTTTGTAAGGAAACCATGAACTTACTGTGGATTTACATCTGGATTAATCCTTTTCAGCTCCATGATGTCATCTATAGTTTTTTCAATAGCATCAGGGTGAACACTTACTGAAGTTTGCAGCCGCTGAAAAGAGGTTTTAAACACGTATTAATTTTTATGGAAGCTATTACTCAGTAGAAGTTAACAATGGTAAATTTGATACACAAAAGCTTCTAGGTTAAGGGCCCAGAAATCCCATCTCACACTTTCTAGTTCACTCAGAGCACTAGCCCCATAAGAACCTGAGTCACTTTGCCATGCCCTTGCAGTCAATCATGTTTCTGTGGTGGCTGCCAGTGAAGACCTTTGATTAAGAAGCAGCTTCAGATCATCCACTTAATGACACTGGAATTGCTAGCTTTCATTTGACATCCACAAAGGGTGGAAGCTGGGACAGGTAACCTAGGATGATTACAAAGAGACTGTCCGTGAAACCAGAAACTAGGTTAGAAAAACTAAAGACCAGACAGAATCAAATCTGGCCAGAGACATTAATAATAACAAAACAGGGTTCTACAGTATATTGGAGAAAAAAGAAAAGCAAGAAACAAGGATAAGGAGAAGGCTGAAGTACTAAACGATTTTTTGCTTCAGTCTTCACTGGTAACTACTTGAGCCACACCACCCAAGTCACAGAGGGGCACTATCTGGGTCTGGGAGAGTGAAGAACCACCCAGGGTAGGTGCAGATCAGGTCCAGGAGCACCTAGAGAACCTGAAGGTCCACAAGTCCATGGGGCCTGATGGAATATATCCACGGGTCCTGAAGGAACTGGCGGCTGAAGTTGCTAGGCCACTAGTCATCATATTTGAGAAGTCATGGCAGCCTGGCGAAGTTCACACAGATTAGAAAAGGGGACACATAACCTCTATTTTTAAAAAGGGAAGCAAAGAAAGCCCAGAGAACTACAGACCAGTCAGCCTCACCTCTGTGCCAGGTAAAATCATGGAACAGATCCCCCTGGCATCTGTACTAGAGCACATAAAAAATGAGGTGACTGGTGACAGCCAACACTGTTTCACTAAGAGCAAATTGTGCCTGACTAATTTTGTGGCCTTCTATGACAGAGTTACAGCTATGGTAGATATGGGAAGAGCAACTGATGTCATTTACGTGGACTTGTGCATGGCATTTGACACCGTTCCACATGCTATTCTTGCCTCTAACNGGTCCAGAGGAGGGCCATAAGGATGATCCAGGGGCTGGAGCATCCCTGCTATGAGGATAGGTTGAGGACACTGGGATTGTTCAGCCTGGAGAAGAGATGACTCCGGGGGAACCTTCCAATATCTGAAGGGAGTCTACAGGAAGGCTGGTGAGTGCCTCTTCACGAGAGTGCCCGATGACAGGACAAGGGGAAATGGTTTTAAACTGAAGGAGAGTAGGTTTAGGCTAGATCTTAGGAAGAAGTTCTTCAGTATGAGGGTGGCAAGACTCTGGAATAGATTGCCCAGAGAAGTTGTGGATGTCCCCTCCCTGGAGCTGTTCAAGGCCAGGCTGGATGAGGCCTTGAGCAACCTGGTCTAGTCGAGAGGCATCCCTGCCCAGCGCAGGGAGGTTGGACTAGATGATATCTAGGGTTCCTTCCAACCTAAGCCCTTCTATGATTCTATGATCCCCTCTCCCAACATGTTGCAGTAACAACAAAACATTTTTCCTTTCTCTTGAATGTCATTGCACTGTTTGGATGCCCCTGGAAGTTCAGTATTCCTTCCAAAAAATCAATATGCCTTCCAAAAAATAAAGATGTTGAACTTTCTGGTGCTTTGTCTCAAAACTACAGTGCTTAAATGCAACCTTTTAAATAAGATTCTGCTTTCTGCTTATGTTAGAAGTACATTTGGATGCACTGTGCTGAGCTATGAGCTATGTGACATCACTTTTGCTAATGTTGAGGTAAGCTTCTCAACATCACTGATTCTTATGCCAAAGAGAAATGAACGGCTGAATGATGTTATTTAACATATATACAAATGCTTTGGGAGAAGAATTTAGGTTAGCACAACCAGTGCTATGGTGAACAGATGAAGTCACAGAGATTCTTCTCCATTAACGTATTTAAAAAGGAAACCTGAGAACAAAGCAGTCTTGGCTATCTAGGTGCTGCTGCTTTCAGCCTCTTTTATCCCTGTTTTCCATACAAAAAAACCTGAGATGTAAAGTGTGTAAACTACTGACTGCAGATTACAGAAGTTTTAAGACAAGCCAAGCCAAAACTCCCAAATTACAATGCATGATTTCACCAGTGCCACAACATGTCTGTCCCTGGAGCACAGGACACTCTCCTTGACTTTGCAAGATCATGGCTATTGTGGACACAAGACTCTTCAGCAGAAGATAGTTTTAATGTAAAATGATATCAAACCTTAAAGTGATTTGGGGTGAGCAAATGGCAGACTGAACAAACCAACTGCACAAGACAACAGAAAAGGTGAATGAGTGATGAGACCTTTCACTTACCTTACTTTTTGAACCTTTCAGTGATGCCTCTGTAAGAGAACAGTATTTGAAAGCATCATGTCAGACAAGCTAAGTTTATATTGGATTCATTGAACAATTTATTTATTTATTTATAAGAATGAAGTCATACTATTTTTAGCACATGCAGAAAGGTACAAGGCATGCTGAACTAAGTATTTGTAGTTACCTATTTTCATAGTTCTGGCAGCTCCAGGTTTGGTATTGTAACAGATCCTCTGCAATTCACATTGACCCGTTAGCTTCCTGACCACGAATTTCAGGCACCGCCACAAGCATTTGCAGTAGAAGTACAGGCATACCTGGACAAACATCCTGGCAAAAGAAGAAGCCTGAAAATAAGAGTCTTGAGCAGAGTTTGTTTCAACAAGGTCACCACCCAAATCCCCATTGCCTAAGAGTACCTTTAAAGCAAAAGTAGCATTCACACTGCAAACGTTTATGCTGCTAAGTGTTAAATCACATTTTTTAGTCTTAGTCAACAAAAAAATCATGCACAAAGCACTAGAACTGGAAGCACAAAATAAGTCAACTCCAGATTCTCAAAAGAGCATTTCTAGAAAACTCTTTATCCCCTTAAAATAAAAGTCTGTATATTCCTACCAGTGCTTTGGGGAAACAGGACTACATGAGAATGGAGCATGGCTTGCTCTGTTATCATGACTGCTGAGGATCCAGGGAGCCACTACACCCTGGCTTAGTCTTGTCTTTGCATCCAGCTGCTCCAAGCAGAGTGGCTGGTTATCCTTAAAAACATGAATCAACACATCCCTAAGAGTGAAGAGTAACAATTAAGGAAACCAAAGCTTCCTCTCCTTGAGGAGAGAAGGTGTTTAAGAACCTGTCCTGAGGACTGCCAGTTCCTCCCAAGAACAGCTGTTATACAGTGCTGATGTGCAATTTCTCAAGGTACGGAACTGACAGTAAGCCAAGAAAGCCCATATTTAGATATTACATTCAGTTTTGATCCCCGGCAATATGAGACAGACTTTGACAAGCTGGATGGGTTTCAGTGGAAGCCTCTGAGATGGCAGGGCTGGAGCACAGACCCTGCAAGGAGAGGCTGGCAAAGCCGGGCTTGTTCAGCCTGGAGCAGAGACAGTTTCAGAGGGACCTAATAGCAGCCCCCAGTGCCTGTGGGAAGATCATGGAGAAGACAGAGCTGGGGTCTTTACAGTGGTGCAGAGCAGGAAGACAAGGAACAATAGTCAAACTGAAACTTCAGAAGCCTAGATATAAAGAGAAGCTTTTTCCTCATGAGGACAGGCAGTGGCACAGGTTGCCCCAAGAGACCATGCAGTCTTCTTCCTCAGAGTTTTTTAAGCCATGACTGGAAGAAGCCCTGAGCAGCCCAGTCTGACCTCAGAGCTGACCAGCTGTGAGCAGGAGATTGGACCAGAGACCTGCTGAGGTCCCTCCCAGCCTGAACTATCCTATGATCCTATGAGAGCCTGAAAAAGGCTGCATACATAAGAAATGCTCTATTTTAAAGTTTGTTAGCATTGCAGCTGCTACCAAAGCCCACATACTGCTGCCACAATTACATAACACACCCCAAAAACAGATTTAATGGGCTACAATTTATTTGGACACAATTTCACTTTCTTGTCTCTACAGCTATGAAGGCACAGATTCTGCCATGTTACCCATCTGTTAACCCCCAAAGGGTGCACCAGGACTTGAGGTAGGGGGAGTATCTACCAGGTCCTTGGGTTCAGAATCCATATCTCAGAAAAGGTAAATTGTGAAGACCCAACAACAATGGTCCTGGGCATCTGGCTCTAGGTGGCCTTGCTAGAGCAGGGAAGGTAGACTAGATGACCTCAAGATGTCCCTTCCAACCTCAACCTCTCTGTGATTTTATTCTATGATTAAATTATGGGAAAACATCAATATAGTTTTTATATGCTAGCTTGCCATTAAATTTGGTCTATTATGTTCCAAGCCTGTGTGTATGTGGATTCATCATTAGCCCATTATTTCCTCCACATGCTGTTGATGCTTTCAAAGGACAGTTATTTCTTAGGTTACCCTGTATTATCCTTTTCAATGGAGTGCAGTGGTTATTCTGAAATACTGAATTCCAGATACTGAAATAAGTTATAGCTTTAATAAAGCTTGATGAGCTCCATCACTTCCTAAAAACATCCTGAAGGGCATGGTGTAAAAGGACATTCAGGGAAGAGAAGTTAACTCACGTTAAGGTCCACACAGGAGTTTAATCTGCTTTATGTTCACTTTAGCTTAATCTCCTTTGAAGAAGGATTAAGCTAAAGGGAACTAAAGCCATTTTATGTCTAAATGGAGAGCATCCACACAAGTATTTAACATGCTTTAAAAGCATCCACTTTATCTTCACACTTTTAGTTAATTCACTTAACGTTCCCAAATGCCTGCATGCAGGCAACCCCCTTGTCTTTACGCAACAGGAAGCCTCTATTTTAGATACAAAGTGAAAAATAAAGAATGAGGAACCACTCCCACGCTGGAATCAAATTTCAGACAAGCAAAAAAGTTTCAGCTGCTGACACTGGAATGCTTAGGTGTGTTGCTTGTCTGTCCATCCCCACACCCAGTGCACAAGAACCAGTTACTAGGAGGCAATCATCAGGCGAGTAGCTATTCTATAAGTTTCCAATAGTCAGAAATATAAGTCGGTTAGAGTCAACCTTTGTATAAAGTCAACTAATGCCTTCACCTGCAACCTTTAATAATGTCTTGAAAAAACCCAAAGACTAACACTGGACATTTTAGTTTTCCAGTAGATATTTCAGCTTTCACAGATTTGACTAGTTCACCAGCCCTGGAGAATCCAAACACAACCTATAGTCATTTCTCAGCTTTCTCAATACACCTCTGCTCCATAGTCAGGCTAAAGGTCCAGAGAAATGATACAAGAGATTAATGCCAAACTAGAAGGTGGAGTGTAGTAAAACAACATTCTGGGTTTCCACAATACATTTGTAGTAGAAATTAAAGTTGTTTTGTTTTGGCCTGCTTTGTTTTCAAAGGTTAGGTCTCCATTAGAGCAATTCGCTCATTTATATGAAAGAAGGGAGGGAAGACTCACTTAACTTTATGTTAACAGCCCATGTAAGATTTCCTTCTAACGAGCAAGGCAGCTTCCATAAAAACCACACACCCTTCAAGAAAGTTAATGCCTATACTTAACTGCCTCCAGAGCTGAAACATCACAACCCATTTCATTACTCAAAACCTTGTGTCTTACTGTACTGTGGACAACTTTGGGGGACAAGGGGGTGGGGCGAGAGGCATTAGGTGCATTTGGATTCTATGTTGCTGCCTTCAGGCTGAATGACATATTTGCAAATCGAAGGAAAAACTCTAAATGGGATAGAGCTGTGACCTTCCATGGTTGCAACTACCTTCCCCACTAAAGCTTTGCTTTGGCTGTGGTTTGTACAAAGATTAACTAATAAAAATGCATTTACTAGAAACATGTCACTACAGCACACAAACACTGCGTATATGATTCACTAAAATATACTTAGCAGCTATTACTAATAAAGCAAACACACACACTAGTTTTGACTAGGTAGCTTATAGAAGAAAGTTAGCCTTTGTGGATACCTTCAATTTTTTACTACTCATCCATCTCAAGCTTACAACAGTTGAAATCTTCCATTTGTAACATGAACAGCATAAAAAGTAACACAAGTTTGTTTTCAAAAGGTTGCTCTTTAAAAAATGGAATTCTTGCTTGAAGAAGTCATAAAAGTCCTGTAATAAAAGCACACTAGAGATTAAGCAAGACAAGCTTCATGTTAGCTGCTACACACTTCAACTCATGTAAGCAAAGTGGTGACACTGGCAGCTATAAAACAAAACACAGCATATCATGAACAAGAAGCCACATGGAAGCTTAGCATGAGCCATGTGTCTGACTACAGCACAGTGGCATTAACTCCTCATTTGCCTTAGAGTCCAATTCTAAACCTCCTCTCCACTCAATCTCTCCTATGGTTTTGTGTTTTTTCCTGCTTGCCTTTGCAGGTTTTCTCAGCACAGAAAATAGTGTGCTTCAGCAGCAGTTTGTGTAGCCATGTACAGGAGCACTTCAGATCCTGTGGGGAGCTTTATGAACAGAAGTATTACAGAAATGAAGGTGTTCCTCAGAGACTTGCACTCTCCTCCATCGCAACACAAGCTCCTTTTCCTCCTGTATTACTGGCAGCTGTACTGACCTACAGATTTGTGTTTATACATGCCAAGTGCACTACAAGAGTTCATAGGAACATTTATTCGGGTAAAACAAACTAAAAAAATCTTCATGAGATGCTGATGCCCAATCATCAGGCAGCTCCCTTGCCAAGGGTGCTGTACAACTGGAAACGCAGCCATGCGCTCACGAGAAGTCAGGGTTACACATTCCCAGTCAGTTGATACCAATCATTCGGACATCAGAAGCTACCTGCTAGATCCCAAGCAATACCAATGCAACCCAGCATAGTTCTCCCAACTTGGCTTACAGAAAGGGCCACTGAACTCTGAGAGCAATACTCCAGAAAAATGTACTTGCAAAATCAAAACCAACCAAATACTCTGAAATGAGTAAGTATTCCCTTGCATGCCTGGAAGAGACTTACGGAATACTATCCAGTGCTTAAAGCTATCACCACAATGGCCTGAAGTGCCACAGAAATGTAATGTTTTCTTCTGTATAATTGGCAAACATAAGTTAATAGCTGATATATGCACCTATTTCACCTTTCCTTCCTAGCTCTTCTGCTTTTAACTCTTTCATATCTTCCCTGCTCTGTCTCACTCTACTTCTGAGTTCTAAGTTTCTGCTAAGAGCAGCTTTAACAATAACAAAAAGATAATTAAAAAATTAGTCAGTCAGTACCTTGCAAGAATTATGAGGAATGTTGCAAAACAAAGTAAGCAACCGGTACCTATGAGAAATAATGGAGCTCAGTAGAGGTTCTGCAGAGTTGTCTTCCATGAAGGAGGGGATGAAGAAATGAGGTTCTACTATTGCTAGGATCTTTGCAAATCACAGAGAAATTTAGAGCCGAAAAGAACACAATGTAAGTGTACTGCTGCTGCAGTCACAGCACTTGCCACTCAGTGTGGGTAAGAAAGCACATGGCAGCAAGAAGAAAAGAGAACAGAGCACGTTGCTTCATACTGCAAGGGAAGAAGTGGTTCTCAATAAGAGGTCTCAAGGTTTGCCCTCGACTAACCCAACTGATGTTGGGTCAGTGTGATGGGAATGGCACATGTGATGGTCATTAGAATTTACACCTCTTTCCAATGACAGTATGACACCAAATTTTCATGAAATCTGACTTTTTATTTGAAGGTGACAGGCTCTAGACTGCCTTCTCCATGACAAACAGGCAGAAGCAAAATTGAGCAAAGGTTTCCAAAGTCCTCTAATATTTCTGTGAAGCTCTTTGCTGTGTGAGGTATGTTTGCCTAAGTAGCAAGATGTATATGTATAATACAACGTGATATTTCACTGACATGAAGGGAAGTAGAGGTCAATTACTGTGCAATATTTTTAAAACTAATAAAATTGAAGGCGCTTATTCCCACCCCCATGTAATTTCAGAACCATAATATTTTTAGAGCTAGTTACAAACAGAACAAATACTTTGGGTAAAATGAAAACTTCAACTAGATACCCAATGCTAGGGACTGGACTCAAAATTGGGGGGGCAGGGAGGGGTGGAAATGCAAGCAAAACCCAACAACAAAAAAACCCCCAAACCCACTAGTTTAAAGGAATGAAATAAAAAATAACTGAATCTACTTACACATCATTTTCTTTCCTGTATGTCCTGTTTTAGGTCCCATAGATAGGAAAGATTCTTACACAATTATTTTTCCTGAAGGACATACTCAGCTCAGAGAAGAAAGCTTTATACATCAATATTTCCTTCCTGAGAATTCTGATTATGGCTTGAGAAGTCAAGGACATGATAATTATGGATGACAAGCTATCCAAATAGGTGAGTAAGCAAGTGCTACTACTCTGTTAGGAGCTAATTAACTTGACTACCTTTGGTTTATTTGTATAACTTACAGCATGTGTACACAGGGTCAGCCAAGAAGTAATGTATCAATCACCCTTTTTGTCACAGGCAAACCTGCTATTAGCTCCTTTAAAACATAAGAATTTTTTTTCATTCTGTGCCTTTGCAGGCCTGACAACTGAAATCTACCTTATCTCTCCATTTAGACATGAAAGCAAGTCACCGTGGCAACTAAGGAAGACACAAGAGTAGTTTTTAACAGCAACTTTCCACACTTTCCCTGCTCTTGCTTTTTGCTGACTTGATTTTCATTTTATCTGATGCGACTGCAGTAAGATAGAACTTATGCTTAAAATCTGCTAGTGTTTACAGACTCTTTTGCAGTAGATCAAGAGAAGGTGCCAAGTTTCTAGGATTTACTGAAAAAGCCCTAAATGTCTGCTACAGTTGGTTCTCCAAGTTGTTTTTATTTCTGATGTTTAAGATAAGTTACAGTCCAAGTGGAAGCATCACTGACAGACTCCTCAAAACCCCTTTAACAAAGGGAAAGCACTGTAAGATTAAATATTTCACTGAGAAACAGTTTTATTATTTCATAAGTAATGCTTCAGACTTTAGAAATAATTCATATCAGAGCAAGCTGAGAAAGAAACCTAGAACATTTTTATTTAGACATCACCTTGGATTAGAGATATGAGCATAAGAGTCCTGCAGTTTACTGGCCAACAGCACTCACCTAAATTTAGGGATTTAGAGTTATTCCAAGTGCTAAACTGACCGTGTAAAAAAAAGATTCTCCTTCCACTGGAGAGCAGCAGCTGTTGAAAGCAGGTAGATGAAAAGCCAGAGATGAACTTCTGTTAATTATAGATCCCCCTAGTCCAAAAATCATATCCTTATAAAAGATCTATATGTCAAAGTAGATGTCACTTGTGCAAGCACAGCCCCTTTCTTCGCTACTCAATTTAGGACTGATTTCGAAGTTTTGCAATTGTTCAAATACCATAAAACTTCAGTTTATTAAAAGCAGTCTTACTACATGGTGTCAGAGACATGTCTGAAACTGGCTGTCTGCATTGTCTCAAACAACTCCGGCTGTAAGAAGGGATCAGGTAAGAAACAGAACAGGCCCTGTGAAGACAGCACAGCCAGCTGCTTCTTCCCCTCCTCTTATTCTCCCCCTTGTGAGCAGCTAACAGTGGACTTCACCAAGGTCAATTTTCTGTCAACTTGTTGGGAGACTCCATGACCATCAGAGACCCTGGTTGTCCCACCGATCTATCCAAGATGTCCCACTGACCCATTTTGAGATATCTCTCTGACTCGATTTGTGAACTTTCCGGAAACTTTATAAGAGAGTCACCATGCTGTAGATGGTACTGTGAAAACTATATAAAGGTGAACCTGCATATTTGCCACGGTTGACCCGCCATCTATGGACCAAGATGATGACCCGATACCAAGAAGACCACAAGGGATCCAAGGGTGGTGATACTCATCTCTTTCCTCATCTTT
>VYZX01027618.1:49483-103102 GCA_013401335.1 Brachypteracias leptosomus | reverse complement strand
ACTTAAACCACCCAAAACACACATTAAAAGAACTTAAATACTAAAAGTTTTATTGGGCCTCCTTGCTACTTGGCTGAAATATTGATGGAATTTGGATGATCAGTGGTGGATTAATTTATTCCACTAAAGTGAAGTCATGTGAAACTTAACGTGATATTATTTTCTTTAAAAATAGCTGGCAAATTATTTTCATATTTATTTTGGAATCTTCTAGAACTTTTCTGTTTTGAAACCACTAGCTTGGGAGACTCAAGCTGTACATCTTAATTATAGCATGTATTTCTTCTATATCAACACTTGCTTTACACTTACAGGGTACCCTTCACTAATTAGCAATATTCCCACTTCTTAGCCATATATCTGTGTTATAAATTTCTTTAATTTTCATAAACTTGAGTAACCACAGATAATATAGTAATTTCTTTTCTACTGATCCTTATTTATTTTATTCTTTAGGCACCTAACTGGGCTACTCAAGACTCTGGCTTCTACTGAAATACTTCTGCAGAGGGGGGGAAAACCCCCTCAGTTTTTGTTTGACTAAGAAGCACATAACTGTCACTTTTTGGAGAAAAGATAATTGTGTTCCATCTTATATTATTTGAATAAAATTGGCTAATTTTAAGTCTGTGCATCTTTGACTTAAATATTTAGTTATGTTATATAAGTGTTTTTTAACATGTTCTGAAGCATTTTTGATCAGTTTGCAAAATTTAAAATGTTGGTTCTGTTAGATTTGAACTTAAGGAGACTTGCTGTCAGAACTGTCTGAATTTGGAGGCAGGGAATTGTATCTCTTATTTATTGCAATCATCATGCTAAAAGCAAATGGTACAAACAAATGGCTCCCCTATGAACATTTTGCCAAACCAAAACCTTTTTCTGCACTTCATGTTCTTTTGTCACAGAATAAACTTGATAGAGTGAAGGCATGTGTAGCCTGTACCTTTTTTGAAATTTGACATAATCTACATGCAGAATAATTTGGGTAGACCCGCATGCTCATGATTCAGGATTTTTCCTGTTTTAAATCTCATTTTTAATCTTGACCAGCATTGGAAACTCTGGAGTTAGAGCTTTGTCTTTCAAAAGGTCTGACAAATGAGCTGGGTATTGTTTAAAGATTTTATTTTGAAATCTGAAGTTCTTAAGATTCACAATGCACACTTGAAGCAATAAAACCCTCTGTTGTTCAACTATTGTAATTTGAAGGGTTTTTTAAGTTTCTGGGCTTTTTTCAACCCATGTTTCACACTTCCCTGTCTCTCCTTAGTAGCTTTGAACTGCAGAATGCATCACAGCACCTCTAAGCCAGAAAATCCAAGTACTCTTTAGGGTACTGTGAAGTTTAGTGACTGATCAGTGAGGTGGATGTGGATGTTGGAAAAGGGACACTATCCCTGCATACAGTTTTGCATTTAAGGTTGAGGAGGAAATGTAATGACTTGCCTTTGCCTTCACCTTATTCCAACTGTACCTTTTTCCCCTCTGTTCTGGAAGTTCTGGGACTCATCTACATATGGAAAGCTGTTCTAACTCACCAACCCTCCTGCTTGCTGCCTGCAGTCATGTGCTGGCTGGGAAACAGTCACAGGAACTGATTTGTCCATGAAGATGGCTGATGTCTATCTTCAGAAGTGATTTTTCAAGGCATGCTTTTGTCTTTACTGTCCCATGTCTAATCCTGCACTATGTGCTATGCCAAACTAGGAGGGAGCAGTTCATATGATGCAGGGTAGGGTTGCAGTCTGGGGGAACTGCAGCAGGCTGGAGGAATTGACCCATGGGAGTATCTCGAAGTTCAGCAAAGCCAAGTGTCAAGTCCTGTATCTGGGCTGGAATAACCTCATGCAGCAGTGCAGGCAGGGATCACAATGTACATGGAAAGCAACTTTCCAGAAAAGGATTTTGATATGGTAGACAGCAAGATGAGCAGGGAGTTGGATTCAGTGACCTCCAGAGGTCCTTTCCAGTCTAAATTATGGTTTAATGTGTTACACCTATTAATGTGCACACTAATGACTTACTTTAAAACATACTTTAATACAGCAGAGTAATGGAAGTAGTTTCCAGAAGACTATTTAACTTCGCATGGTGCTACAGTCTAATCATGTAATGCTTAGAGTTATAAAAACAGAGAGGGAGGCAGGAAGGAACAAAAAATCATCCCTTCTCAACTGGGACGGTACTAAGTGTCCAGGGCACTTGCAAGGAGATGTGTTCTACCATTACATGAAAGACTAGAAGAGTTAAAACGGGTATGTGTGGGGTGGGGATGTAATGAACAATTGTTTCTTTAAACCTTTTTCTTTCTCTTAGGTTTCATTTAAAAAAAAAACAGCCTACAATCCATAAGCACTCTGATTCTGCAGGCAGCTTCTTTTATGCTTCCTCCTGTGTATGCTCCTTGACCAGTTCTCCCTTCTGTCACAGAACACTCCTTTGTCCAAGGAGTGGGCAAACCCTCTATGCTGCACAACCGTTTGTGCCTTTGAAGACTTGATCTAGCTATAGTAAATATTGTTTATTGTGCTCAATTATGTCCTTTGTCTTATGACTGTCAAAACAGTTGTGCTGGCCTAGCAGATGGAATTTAAGAAGTGATGGAAATAAGCAGTTAGAGGTAGATTGCTGCTGGACTATATAGACCTATGCAAAACACAGATCTACAGCACAAGGATTCCATTTATATATAGGATTGGTTCCTAGGGTGGGAATGAAGAAGCAAGCTGCCTTTGGAGAGCAGAGTTTTCTAAGGCTGAGCATGTTCTGTGCCAAGATTCTTATTGTTTCTCAAGTTTTTTCTCGAGATAGTGACTAAATTGAAAACTATCACAGAATGGTAGAGGTTGGAAAGGACCTCTGTAGGTATTCTAGTCCAATCCCAACTGTAGATTCTTTCTATGTCATCACAGCCCCAAAACACTCACTTTAGAACAATCCAGATTGTGTAATATCCGTGTTCCCTCTTTGATAACACAATCACAAAAGTGCTGTTGTGTAATAATTAAGGAATTTTTAAATAAGATAAAGTAGGAATGTTTTTGTAAACAGCAGGGGAATGGCCCACATGCAGCTTTGCCTTTGACAGGAAAAATTTACTTAAGAGTTTTAAAATAATCTCAGGAGTTTAAAATGAGAATTCATATCCCTTTTGAGACATTTGGTAGTTCGCTAAAATAGAAATAATAAAAATGATGTAAAATTCAAAGCAAACTATTCAGTGGTGATACCTCATGTGCCTGCAAGTATGTTGTAAGTAATGCTTCCAGCTTCCTGAAATTCTGATTTTGGCTGCCAGAGGTGTTTAAACAAATAATTTATTTGTATTACTTCTGTCAGTCACCTGACACTGTCTCTGCCTAGGAGGAGTTGTGAAAAAGTTTGTGTTGCTCTTTAAAATAAAAACCAAAACAAAGATATGTTTTGAAGATATAGTTGAAGAGGAATGCCTGTATTCTGAAGCCCGTCTGCTGTTGTGCAGTCAGGGTAATGTCACTAAGTTGTATAGATCTCACTTGGGCTTGATGGGTGAAAGGGGAACACCTCATGTAAAACATTCATATCCTGTAGGCTATGAAGGTCCTTGGTCTTTAGGTGACTCTTGGTTAAGTAAATCTGCTACACTTTCAGTGGCCCGGTAAGAATTTAGCCGTCTAATTTTTGTCTGTATGTGCCCGCACTGCTATTCGGAGAGGAAGGCTTTGTTCAACCTAAATCTCCAAGCAGGAGCCCTCCCAGGGGCTGGAGGTGGCAGTGCAGTAACTGCTTCGCCCAGTCCCTGCTCGCTGAAGGGCCTTTCTGTGGGGCCAGAGGTGTGCTCAGCAGAGCTTGCGCCGTAGCTATTGGCAACACGCTGTCTTCCTCGTGCTCTGAATCCAGGAGGTCTTCACAAAATCACTGAGTTATGGTTGAATTATACAGGGAGGGGAGGGCAAAAGAGGGAAGGCAAAGTATGTTCTCAGCCAAAG
Source organism: Brachypteracias leptosomus (assembly GCA_013401335.1). NCBI lineage: Eukaryota > Metazoa > Chordata > Aves > Coraciiformes > Brachypteraciidae > Brachypteracias > Brachypteracias leptosomus. The sequence continues at coordinate 99,131 of VYZX01027618.1, read as the reverse complement.
GATGAAGCTGGCCAGAGCATGAGTTTGCAAGAGATTGGCAGTAGATGAAACTTACTTCAGGCAGTGACAATTGCAAATTCCATCATAACTTCTCATTGACTAAGCTTTTGCAGTCTCATTAGTAGCAGTATTTTATAAACATCCAAGAAGAGTTTTCTCCTTAAATTACATGAAGATAAGATCCACTTTGTGCCACTTGTTTTGGCTTTGCTTCTACAAAAATATTTGTAGTCAGTGCTAAAAGAAGCCCTTAGAAAGGGGAGAACAGGACTGTATTAAGACTTCCCTTTCCTTTTTTTTGGAAGGGAGTAAGGGAAGAAAGGTGGAAAATGGGGAAATCTTGTACTTCCCCTTCTGACGGGACTCTTTTTGAACAAGGTTGGTTGGTTTTTTCAGTAAACTTGTTGAGCAGTTAAAATGTTATATTGTCAAGTTTTCCTTCTTTTGTAGGAAACAAAGATTGTAATTTTTAAACAAATGTGATGTGTAAAACTATGAGTCACTGGGGGTCAAAATGTTTCATTTCTAATGTTATTTAGAGGACGTGTCATGTTTGTAATTTTTTAAATAAAATTTTTAATACTTCCAATGAATGTCTTCTCAATTCCTATATTAGAAATGCCATCAGAAATTAAGCCTGCAAAAGCCATTCAAAGGTTTTTAACTAAAAGAAGACAGTACTGATAAGGGGAATGGTGCTGCCTCTGGTAATGGGCTCCTTTTATAGTACGTACAAGTGGAAGAATGGTATGAGGAATTCCTAATCTTCCCTGCAATTAGCTGATAATTAGTTCTATAACCTTTAATATCCAAGAGGAAAGCAAAATCAAGAGCTTGGGAGCTGTACATCAAAATAAAGAATTAAACAAAATCCCACCAGCAGCTTGGAAAGGCAGACATACTATTCTCTACTCCAAGTTTTCTCCAGGTTTTATGGTTTAAGCAGCGACCGCTGGAACTGTTGTCAGTCAGAACCAGGAAGAGGAGGTCGGTGGAAAGCACTGAGAGCACAGAATGGCTGAGAAGTGGGTTTGCCTTTCCTTGAGCCTTTTGTGGCTGTCAGCAGAGGATTGGGTGATGTATGATCTTTGTAAATAAACAAGATGACAACAAATTGATACATACCTCCTTGTAGCAAAATGATGCAGCATTGAGGCCAGCGGGTAACAGCACAGTACAATGGTTACTACTGAGAGTAAACTGCCAGTAAACGGTGAAGGAGATGCATGTGAGCTCCCTGTAGATGGATTAATGAATTCTGTATCCTTAGAAAAGATGACAACTGGCAACAGGAGCAGAGTTCTGAAACTAGTGCATTACCCTGACTGAGCAGCCTGCTCACAGGCTCTAAAGTCTTTTCCTTCCTTGACCTGCATAATGCAGTCCTGATTAAATAAACTGTAATGTATATATGTGAAAATGCAAAACTGCAAGCCTCCTAATTAATATTTTAATTTTGTATAAGCAATGCTTTGCAAGGAGCAAAATCATCACTGAATTTTAGCTCTCCAGAGATACATTAAATTGTTCCAGTAGAGGATGGTTATGGTTTCTTAGCCGCCTGTGCTAGGGAGTAAGATATATCTCAGCATCTTCCTTGACTCCACTCCACACACATCTTTATAAGTACTATATTTGTGTCTTGCTCAGTGTTCCCTCAAGTGACAGGACATTTTAAATTCAGGCTGTGTGCTATCCTGATCTCACCTTGTGAAAGAGTAGGAGGCTACGTGGTAACCAACTAGACCAGGCACAGCACAGCTCACCAAACCCATGCACGCTGTGCTGATGGCAAATTTCTCCATCCACTGTGTTCCAAAGTATCTCCATGTGAGGGTTTGCATTCACACATGCGTTATGGCCACTGGACAAATTTGAACTTTCTTATCAGGTAAAATCATAATGCAGTGTGAACATATTCCATACCTTAAGGAGTTTATAAATGTGTGTCAGTTAGATTATTGTGATGTTGGAGTTTGTCTTCCTGGAGCTAGCCAACCCAGAATATACAAAGTTGGCCATGAAGAGAAGTTTTAATACAAGCAACATAGAAGTTTAAGCTTATTCTGGTAAATTGAGCTTGTTGCAGTGAGCATCCAATGTACATTGAAGAATTTGTCATTAAAAAAGAGTTGGATGCATATGAGGACTTGCATATTCTGCAACAGAAGTATGGAAAGGTGCTGCTCAGCTCTGGCTGTCTGGGCTGAAACGACCACAGGCTGGAAGCTGCATCACATGAACATGCAGATTATATTCCCTGTGAGCATGCTGGGAACATGACGATTATATTTGCCTAACAATAACCTTGGGCATGGCACATGTAAGTATTTAGGACACCTATCTTTTTATACATACGCTGGGAATGCTTAATCGTTGTCCCTTAATGATCAGAGGTTATAGTATTTAAGGAAAAATTGTGCTGTGTCGAGGAGCCATTTATTGAAAGTGTAGAAATGTCAACCTTGTGATTGAATGATGAGGCTGGTTGTGGAAGGATTAGAATTCTAGATGTGGCTTGGACACAGACTTCTTGTTTAATGTCACAGAAAAGAATGATGTAATCTTAGTGCCTGCGTTTGGGAATTAGAAGTTAAAGTACCTATTTAGAGTATCGGGATGGTAATTTAATTGTTTCAATGTGTTTTCATATCCTTGTACCGTTGTAGCCACAGGAATGCAATGTGTTATTTGATAATAATTGTGCAGATGATACTTAATTTTTATTTTTTCCCCTATTTCTACTGCTTTAAGGAGCATTTTTCCTCCCATGATACAGATTGATGTATTTTTGAAGAAGAAAAAAGGTGATATTTAGACAGTAAGGATTTATCCTACATGAAGCTGCAGTTCATCATTCTCACTTATATAAACCTTGTGTTGTATGATTTCCTTGATGTAAAAAGCTTTTTTTCCTAATGATTTTTGGAAAAGAACAAAGAATTTTTGTTTGTAATACAGGAAATTTTGAGTTTTGAGCAGCATATAGAATAGAGAGCAAATTGTTTATTTCTTTTCTGCAAGTTTATTTTTGACCTAACTCGGGACTCTTTGTTTAGTGCTGTGCCTTTCTGACTGTGAATATAGGAAAAGGCTTGTTTCAACCTTTTTTCTTCTCCATTCCTCACTTTATACTGCCTTATATATCTTCCTGCAGGATCTGAAACTCACTCGGGACAGAGAGCTTCCAAAGCTTTGAAAGTGTTAATTGGAAATTATTAGTATGAAAAATATAATCCAATATATTGTATGATTTGAATATAAAGCAAGTGTTATCGAGAATGGGAAATGTCAGCGAATATCTGTGGGTCTCCGGGAGGTTCAAATTAAGTTAGAAGAAACAAAGACACTCATCTATTTTGGCTTTCAGCATGGCTAGATGTTTGTTTCTTGTACAAATTCAATCAGTGTTTTTAAAGAACATAACAGTTTCAGCTAAAATTACTTGCACATCTTAAAGGTACTAATAATCTGAAGTGTCCTGACAGGAAAATAGAATTTGTGAGAGGTCAGACACTTGTGATTATTGAGTTTTTATTGGTATGTCCCACTATAGACTGAGGAACATCATTTAGACAGCCACATCATTTCAGATCTTGGCTACTTTCTGTGAAGTGCTTTTTGGATCAAAGGTGCTTTATTTTAATAGTACAGTGAAGGAATACCCTTGATGTGAAATGAGCTTTCCATTTTGACTTCACTCAATGCTCATCCCCCCAAAAAACTATCTGGGTGCATCTTGTTATATAATTTATCTGTCAATTCTGCCAAAAAGGAGAGCTTGTGTTACTTGGAGGGCCTTCATGCCAATTCAAAATGAAAAGCAGTGCACACTGCCAGTACAGCAATTGCCTGCAGCCTTATTGAATTTCTTTCTTCACTCCTACTCACCACCAAAACCAGCTCAGAAAAAAAAAATCCCCATAAAGACTTGTTAGAAGTCAGCAGAAATGAAAGCTGATAAAATACTAAAAATTCTTCCTGAGGAAAAAAAAACCCACCAAAATATTATATATTAAACATTAAAGAACTATGATATATGTGCTTTACTGCTGTATAGAGCCAGGAATTGGTGAACACGTAGGCAGAGGGAGCCACAAAGAGGTGTGTTGCATTAGTTTAAGCTCACATGTTCCAGTAACACACCATGTTCTCTATCTTCACTTGCTCTGCAGGTTCTGAGTTGATCCCATGGAGAGAACTAACGCAGCCCTCCTCTCTTTCACTCTCTCTATGTGTTAACTCTACACCTGTGAGAAAAGTAAACAGGATATGAAAGGATATCGATCAGCTGGCAGGATCCTTCTACTTAGCTAATGGTATCTGTCCATTTCTGCAGGATGCATCAACTCGAAATTGCTGGTTCCAGAGCAGTGGGGAGTCTGAGATGCAGAATTTGCCCCCCGTGGGTTTTTCCAGCTGTATCATTCTTGAACTGAGGAATTATTATGGACTCGTGTGAGGGAATCAAGATAAAGGATGTGAAGGGAAGGCATGAGGGAAGCCTCCACTCTAGAGGAGTGCTTGAAAGGGTTGTCCAAAGAAACAGGACGTAGCAAGTGAAGAAGAAGCCTGGGGAAAAAGAGCAAAGACAATGTGAAATAATATGAAAAACATTACAGAAAAAAAAAGAAAGAAAAGAAGCTGCCAGATAAGAAGAATCAAAAAGTACTAGCCAAAGTTAGGAGGAAATTAGAGCAGAGATATGGACAAAATAAAAGTTCTTGATAGCCGTGAATATAGAGGAGAAGCATTAAATCTGCATCAATGTACAGGGCTCGTCAGCCAGTGACGTCAGTTGAAATGTCATTTCTAAACATCTGTCAGCTGTAGTTAGTGGTAATAATGGGGATGTAAGAGCTGGACAAAGCATGATGGGAAAAGAAAGAGGGTAAAACAGGCTCTAGTGTTTGTCTCTTAATTTTATCTATTTTCTGTGTGTTGGCTCATTAGGAATCCCACCTGCCTGCCAAGAGAGAAACCATTTTGGTTTTGCATAGTTGCAGCCATATGGAGGAAAAGAAACCCAGTGTCCTCCCTGAAAAATTTTGTTTTCTCTCTAATGTAAGATAAGATATTTGGGCACTCCATGCTGTTTGCATGGAAATATTACAGTTGAGGAGTTAAATGGCAGAAACAGAAATGGAATAATAAGCTTGAGGAAAGTAGCCTGGTTGGCAGCTTATTAGAGGTTTTGGTTAGTAATTATAACAATCCAAAGGCTTCTAGTACCACAAGCGTTTTTCTTTTCTTTTTGGTTTATTTGTGATGAGAGAAGAATGATAGAAAAGATCCAACTTTAAATTTCCAACATTCTTATATTTTTTCTCTTGTGTTTGGAATGGTGATTTATTAAGTGACACCAAAGCAGGCTTGCCACTGGGGTAACAGCACACTGCAGCTCTTGCTATCCATCAGACAAAAGGCTCCAAGCTATAATTTGCGTAGGACCTCTTATACACAATGCCACAAATAAATAACACGATGTGGGGTTGGCCAAGAGCAAGAAGTCACCACAGTCCAAACCTCCCAGAGCTAGAGGAGGAGTCTGGCTGAACGGTCCTTCATTTAAACAAGGGAGAGAATACTTCTCATTCTGGGACAGCCTGCCAGGAACCGTAAGAGTGAGTTTATTATTGCTAGATTGATCAAAAATGAGGATAAAAAATTACAGAACATAGTTGTTCCAAGTACTATAGGTGGCTTGTGTGTCTTGGTGCTGTCAAATGTCCTGGAATATGGAACTAGAAATGTAGCTGTTGTGTTAGTCAGGAGCTTCCAACCTCAGACCTGCTTTCCGAATCCTTCCACAAGCCCCTTCCAGATGCATCTGGCAAACTGGCAAATCAAGAAAGTACAAACTTCACAAAAGAATTAAGGCCTTAAGCCTATTATTTACATCCACCTGGCCTGCCTGTAAAACTTTTAATAAATAGCAGTGTGTGAACAGGGCTTGGACAATCTAAATCATTCACCGAGCTAAGGATGTAAGCCACAAAACAGAGATGTGACAATCACATGTGAGGGTGTACCCATGCCAGCCTAAAGTTACCTGATAAAGGCACTCATAGCAATGAGGATGCTACACTTCAGGACTCGGCTCAGATGAAGAATCTCAGAAAGGTCTTGCTGTCCTCAGCAGGTGTGCACAGCCCATGGTGAAGCCCAAACCACTGGTGTTCCTCTGTTACCTGCCTGCTGACTTACTCTTGCACTTGCAGCGCAGATTTAATCTCTGTGTTAAAAATCCCCCAAACTATAGCAATATTAGAATTTCCCTGTAAATATCAAAAAAGTAAGGATATGCCATGACTGCTACATCAACATTGTCCTAGCTACACGGTGCATCCCCAGAATTGTCTGGCTTTCAAGTGAACAGTGTAGCTAACTATACTTTTATGTCTAGCATCAAGTCTATGGGAGGTTTCCTGCAATGTTTACTTAGATCCTCTTAGAGTACTCAGAGTACGATGTTTTCTTTGTTTCTAATTTTTGTATTCAACCATAAATCTATTGTTAAAGAAAGAAACCAGCAGGAAGAGATGTGTTGGTTAACACACTAGGTTGTGTTAGTTTAACAGGCAGAAATGTGCAAGAACAGTCACTATTCAACCACCTTTCTTCTGCCAGACAGTGTCATCATGTAACTGGGGAATCTCTTTGATAACTATTACATCATTTGTCACCAGTAGTGTCCCTGTGTGACCCCACAGAATGAATTAGTGATAGAAAATCCTTTTACTTTCAGGTGCTTACATCCAAAATCCAACCCTGTGATGCCTTCCACGGCTTCAGTCTAACCCTTGAGACTTCTGAATTCCTCACATGGCTAAATTCCCAATTTTGTGCATGCAGGCTGAGCTTTGCAAGAGCTAATGATATGTTCCTTAACCTGAGTCCATCCTGCGTGGTGGGCACTTTGAACATACCAGTGAGACCTGGCCTAGCAGAAAAATAAACAGAAAAGACAAGAAGGGATTGTCTGCTCTGTAGCCTGAGCACATGCCTGAGGCCTGACCACATGGCTTAGCCACAGGCTTACATCCCTCTTTTTCCTTATTTTGATCAAAGGTCTGAACCTCAACATCTCACCTCTCAAGAAAGCATCAGGGTGGCTTTTCCTTTTTCTGCTTTTTACACTTCCCAAAGATTTTTGGAGCAGGTCTGCCCCAGCAATTTTGAGATTTGTTCCCTTATAATTAATATTTAAGTATTTACTCAAAGCAAAACAGCTCTCTAAGAAAAAGAAACAAACTGTTAATTGAGAAGCCAGTAACTTAAACACAAATACTTTCTATACCTTGTAGAAAAACAGTGCAGTTTATGGAAAGGTTTTGGTTTAACCAAAACTCCCCAGCAGTGTAAACAGAGTGACAAAGTGGATTTATTTTGACTAACATATCAGCTAGTGATATCTGCGACATATGAGATATCTGCAATGGGAATCATTCTTAGCATAGCTATGCTAATTGCTAACTTCAGGTAGTTGGCTCAAAGAGTGTTTTTCTTCTACTATTTGTTTGAATAATTTACACAGTATAGTAGCATTTTTCATATATGTCCACAGTCTCATGCTGGACATGTATGACATACATTGGTTTTTTTAAATATATTTTTAATTTATTAACTAAAAGTATGTAATTATTTTCATTAGCTTATCTGGCATGTTTTATCTATTAAGGCACTACTTCTTTTTATGAAAACTCTCTGCTTCCAGAATATCTTGCTGGAAGACTGAAAAAGCAAACAATAGAAAGGAATTAACTTCTCAGACAATATTGTCTGTATTACAGTATCAAATGCAAAGCTGGTTGCAGAGAATTTGCGGCTACCTCAGCCAAATTTCAGATCCTGTATAAACAAACTCTACCAGGTTAGATGTTAAATTATGTATCATGCAATTTTGATATGGACTCTGCTGGATCTGGGATTGTATGTACATGACAGTTTACCACCCTGATCAGATCGTCTACAACCAGACACAGATCTTTTGTCAACAGGCTTCCTAAGCAGTCTCAGGCTTGTGTCCATCTCCCTTGGTCTTTCTGTGCCAGCTCAGAAAAACCACCACTCAGTTCAAGAGAGGCATGGACCTACTGGAGTGAGTCCGGTGAAGGGCCACAAAGATGATTCAGGGGCTGGAGGATCTCACATAGAAGAGACTGAGAGAGCTGGGACTGTTCAGCCTGGAGAAGAGAGGGCTCAGTGGGATCTTATCCATGTGTGTAAATAAATACCTGATGGGAAGAAATAAGGAAAAGGGAACCAGACTTCTCAGTGGTGCCCAGTGACAGACTGAGAGGCAATGATCACAACTTAAAAAATACGTATCTGATCCTGAACACAAAAACCCACTTTTTTACTCTGAAGATGGTCAAACACTGGCACAGGTTCCTCAGAGAGTTTGTGGAGTCTCCCTCCTTGGAGATATTCAAAAGCCATCTGGGCAACCAGCTCTAAGTGTCCCTGCTTGAGCAGGGGGGTTGGAGCAGATGACCTCCAGAGGTTCTTTCCAGCTTCAGCCATACTGTGATTCTGTCATAATCCCCTTGTACAGGAGACTGCTGAGTGGAAATGTGTCAGTACCAACGTACTTGTTGAGTAAAATAGCTTATTTAATAAAAAAGTGTGACATGACCATACAGCTGTGCCAGAGATAAAGTCAGGCTCCAGAACTTGCTAGGAGTGTATTCTCCATGGTTGGCATGATATGCTCCCTCTTGCCTTGAACAGAGGTCCAAGATTTCCACTACTACAAACCATCTGCACAAGGGCAATAGTTAGGACTGTCCAAAATAAATTGCTCCCAGCAACTTCAATATGAATGTGGTCAGGATCTGGCGCAGGACTGGCCAAGGCTGAGTTCTGCTGAAGATCTGGAATAAAGTTTGGTTTGAAGGGTCCTCTGGAGACCGAGCAGTATCCTGCTTCTATTGTGAACTTCTGCGTCATAACATGGGTGTGAACATGAATGGAAGGGATTCTGGAGGAATCATCTTCATTCAAAGTTAGTTTGCTTTTTGCATTTCTCAGGCAGGAAGCATAATATAAGAATTACATATCACCAAAGTGAGTGAGAAAACCATCAGTGGTATGGTGAGGTCTACTCTGAGTCTTGCCAGCAGAATTTCATGCTTCTATTCTATTGCTACTAATACCACTGGTAAGAAAGCTGTTTTGCTGCCTTCCCACCTATTAAGATTAGCTCTTCAAAATACCTTCCCTCTTTCCATATTCCTCTTTAATAATGGCTGATTTTACAGTTGCAAGTTGTGGTTTTCCTTTCTTTTGGAAGCTGCTGGGTGCACTGCTGCTGGCTGGGCAACAGCTCCTGCTCAGTGTCCCCTCCACAGGCAATGCCATTTGCCTTTCTCCAGACCTTTTCCAAACAGTTTGGATATAAAGTAAGCAGGACAGACTTTCCTGATGAAACTATATGTTGTGACCCTATCAGCCCGCTTTTAGACCTCTTCTGTGTCCCTTGCCTTTTGCTCTGGGTAGATCACATCCAGGCACAGGGTGGCAATCCTGAGAATTCAAAGGCAAGCATAGACACTGAAAATATTTCTTATTACAAAAAGAAGAGCATAGAGAAACTCACCTAGCTAAGTTTTATGTGCTGTTCTTTGCCTTTCTTTTCCACCCCCTCCCTGCAGATGATCATAATTCAAGCATCAAACATCTGACAAAACATCTGTAGTGATAAATATGGATTTTAACCTGAGATAACAAATCAATGTTCACCTAACATCTCATAGAATAACAGCCTCCTTGGCTGACCCAGCAAGCAATAACTTCACTGTGTCAGTGTATGAAATGATATTAGAGAAGCAGATACCAATACAAAGCATTGTGGTCTGAGCTTCCTTTAGCTTGGATGACAAGGTGATTTTCATGACCTGAGGTGTTACACTGTAGCCTGAGGGCTGCCTGAGATGCTCAGAGTAGGTGAGTGAGGCTCAGCAAACACTGGTAGTGCTGGTTCTCTTTTTGATCATTTTCTCATCCTTGACTTGTGAAGGGCATTTTTTTGAAAGTTATGAAATGGTAGGTTGCTGTAAGCCGGTGATCCAGAGACCTCTGCTTCCCTCACAAATTCCCAAAAGCCAACCTATGTTTGTTCCATGGAGCTGCTCAGGAAACTGCTGAAGAAGCCCCAGTGCAGGTTACAGTTACCTGTGAATGATGTCCTGAATAAAGGCGTTAGGGAGGTAGAACAGTGTCCTTGCTGGTCTCCAAAGAGCATAAGTGTGATACTGCCCCCACCAGTGAAGGGTTTTGAAAAATATGGTCAACACATGCCCTTACCACAATTCTGTCAGAGAACAGATCAAAGTTCACTATTTTCTTTTCAAAGAAGCCTGGAAACTTCATGTCTTTCTTCTGTATGGTAACTTACAGGCTAGTCCACTCAGACAGGGAATGAAAGACAGGTAGTGAAACCCATCCTTATCCTCCATGTTCATTCACATCAACATCTTCTGCCCCTGGGGTTCTGGTAGCCGTGTGTTCTCCTAAGTGGAAACCAGCAAGAGATGCATTGCTTCCTTCACCCACAGTAACTTTGTCATTATTGATCACAGACAGTGTCGTGGGCTGATTGCTCCAAAGATGTTTAGCTATTGGCTCTCAGCCTCCTGTTCTGAGATTATTTTATAGCTTGGCACATGTACCATTTTATGCAGTAACTGGTGAATGTACACGTACATCTTTTGTAACCCAAACCCAAGTGTGGCTCTTTCCTAGACTGTGAGTTCCTTTCTCCTGCTTCTCTCTAGCCTAACAAATCCCAATTTCCTTCCTGCATAGAGGGGCCCAGCCGCCATAGGGATGGTATAGGTCACCTCCTCCCCACCCTGCCTTCCCCTTTAATTACACCATATACATTCAGAGATGTAGGTTTTGGTATCATCGGGCAAAGGGAGAACAGTCTGTTGTTGTATGGTATGAGTGTAGTGGAGCTGGCCGTGCCTTTAACAAAAAAGTCACCACAGTCGTGGTTTGAGAGGAGACCATTCCCAGATATTTTCTCAGAATGTGTCTGATAAATCACACTGACAGGACAAGGGGGACAGACTGAAAATATTGATACATTTTTTGTGCTTTGCATTTAAGGTTTGCGAAAGCTTCTGTTAGAGAGGGTCTTAGCTTTCCACATCTGCTGATTTGAGGTAGGAGCAAAGCTCTGTTACTCCAGGACTTTTGAAATCAAGCTAAATGGGGCCACTGGGTTCAAAGACTCCAGGGTGAGGAACAAGCAGAGAGAGGGATATTTACTATTGAGGGGTTTTTTTCAGATCTAAGTGCATCAATTTAGGTGAAATTTAATTGCAGACATTCAAATATGTTCAACTTGTTTGATCTTTAATGTTCTTCAGGGATTTAGCCCCTACTTTCTACCCCATATATATGTATATACACCATATATGTGTGCGTGTATATACATATACACATAAATGGTATAAGACACTAGGTATCTTTTCTTAGTATTTACAAAAAACCTTAAGTTTTGAAGGTGACACTTTGCTAACGGGAGAGCAGTAGCACAAGATGAATTCACTTTTAAAAATCCCCTGCCTGAAATTGTCCCAACCACATCCCTCTGTGTCCCTTATGTTGGGCAGATAAAATATGGATTTTGATACCGCAACAATTGCTTACTGTGCAAGATGCTGTTCCCCAGAAGTACTAAACAGTGGGGAGTGGACTTGGGCCCAGCATTATTATTAGTTGTGTTCACCAAGCCAGCTATCAGTCAGAAAGTATTCAGCTGCCAGCCGTGGGCCAAACCAGGGCTGGGGTGAAGGAAGGTTTGGGAGTGTCATGAGGGCATTGCAGATGATCGGTAGCTGTTTTTAGACTGAGCCATGTGATTGTAATATTCCCTTTGTTAATTGTCGTGCTGGATAAAAACCCAAACACTCTATTTTCCCCAAGGAGAGAAGCTGATATTAAATAATGAAAATCATCACTAGGTCCAGCTGATCCAAAAATATCCATTGAAGTGATGATAAATACTTCAGTGTTGAGTTCAGGGAAAGCAAAGTGAAATATCTGCATTTGGCATGGCCTCACTTATTCTCCTGCTTTAAAGGGCTCAGTGGAGAAATAAAGTCCGAAAAAAGTAATTAAAGACAGACAACATCTTCTAGTTTATCATATGTATTATTCTGCCAGTGCAGGACCAAGTCCTTTAATACTTACTTAAGCCTTTCAGTCCCTAAGGAGCATGATTTATGGGTTTTCTGCTGATCGACAGAAGATAGGCATGGTTAAAGACTACAGCTACTTACGTACTGTGGTTCATGCATTTGGCTCCCACAGTCCCCTTCTCAGCCCCTGGGGTATTTTTGAAATGGCAGACATCACAGTTTCTCTGCCCTATTTTATAATTTAATTTTACTCTGAAGAATGATGACCTTAAATTTGCACATTTTCCCCTTATGGTTTAGCTCTATCTTACCGTTAGAACAGAAATGACTCAAATTTTTTGTTCCAGAAGAAAGGTAGGATACACCTTTCCAGAACTTGCAATGAAGCAAAAGCTGGCATTCAGCTCCCTTTGTGATTAGCAGGGTATAGAGCCCAAACAAAACAGGATTCTAGTGTGGTTTATGCACTTCTTAAAATTAAAAGCTGTATTTTGTGGCTTTCAAGTTCTGAAAATATGTCCTCGGGTACATCTGTGCAATTCCTCTGACAAAACTGAAAGTAAGCTCTTTTCTTGCCCTTTCACTGGAAATCTTAATTTCTGTGCTTAGATATTTGTCACAACAACATGTCAAGGGCTGGCATCCTGAGCACAGTGAGATCGTACACCCGTTTCCTATTAGTGTCACTATCTACTGCTTCTTTCGTGCAGGACTATCTAATGATCCAGGCCTTCTTGTGAGCTGGGCTAAAGGAGGTGACAGTGTTTCAGAGAGACTGCTCATGAGTTCTCTTTTAATTTGTTTTCCTGAGCTTTGTTTGTTAGCTACATAAGACAAGAGGTAATCAATGATGTGACAGTGGAGAAGTATAATATTCTGCAGATATAAAAATGTCTTGAACATATGCTTTTATATTAATGGAGGCAATTTTACTTCTGAAGCTCACTGTAGGTTAACTGTACAACTTGTTAGCATTTAATCTAGGGATTCTTAACTGCCCAAAATACTTTTTAAACTCCCTTCTTTATTATCATTTGGCAGAGATACTTCTTGTATATTCCAACAAACATTGCAATCACTTTATTGCTAAATAGATAAAAATAGATGTGCTGGAGAAAGCATGTGCTTAACATCACAACATTTAATTCTTAGCCTTTATTAACATGAAGTAGTAAAGGTCTCTAAATTGTACTTGGAATACATAGAATTATAGAATGGTTTAGGTTGGAAGGGACCTTTCAAGATCATCTAGTTCCAACCTCCCCTCCATGGCAGGTACACATCCCACTAGACTAGGCCACTGAGGACTTCATCCAACCTGGTCTTGAACACTTTCTGGAACGGAGCATCCACAACCTCCCTGGGCAGCCTGTCCCAGTGTCTCACCACCCTCTGACTAAAGAATTTCCTTCTAATTTCCAATCTAAATCTACCCTTTTCCAGTTTGAACCCATTACCCCTCATCCTATCACTGCAGGCCCTTGCAAAAAGTCCCTCTCCAGCCTTCTTGTAGGCCCCCTTCAGATACTGGAAGACTGCAATAAGGCCTCCCCTGACNAGGGACACAACTTGTTACCGATCTCCACTCGAACATCAGACCGTTGATCGCGTCTCTTTGAGTGTGACCATTCAGCCAATTCTTTATCCACCAAGTGGTCCAGCCATCAAATCCATGTCTCTGCAATTTAGACACCAGGATGTCATGAAGGACAGTGTTGAAGGCTTTGCTGAAGTTCAGACAGATGACACCAGTTGCCCTTCCCTTATCCACTGATGCTGTTATTCTATTGTAAAAGGCCACCAGATTTGTCAGGGAAGATTTGGCCTTGGTGAAGCCATGTTGGTTGCCAGCAATCACCTAATTTTTCATGTGCCTTAGCAGAGCCTTCAGAAGGATCTGCTCCATGATCTTGCCAGGCACAGAGGTGACACTGACTGGCCTATAGCTGCCTGGGTCTTCCTTTTTCCCATTTTTGAAAATGGGGGTGATATTTTCCTTTTCCAATCAGCAGGCACTTCACCAGACTGCCACGACTTCAAATATAATGGAATACATCTCCAAAGCAAGTTACTAAATTAGAAGGTTATTCACACAAGATGTTGAATACAAAATATATCTACACTAAATAATGCTTCTATTACAAGACAATAATCTGCAAATTCTGACATTTCAATTAAAAAGTTTCCATCATATTGCTTTGCTCTTAATAAGGGATTAGTTTGAGACCCATTTTGATTATCAGTGCTTGTGGTGGTAACAGTTCTGTGTTTACAGGTATCAAATAATCTTTGTTCTTCTTTCCTCCTGTAATCAACAGAAACAGTGGGAAAATCAAAAGACTTCAAAAAGATCTCAAGTAGATCAGGATAATATCAAAGATGACATTTGAAAAAAAAAAAATCTTAAATATTTTCTCTATTTGATGTACAAGTGATAAAGAAACAGAGGAAATGCAAGGTAGAAATAAAAATTAAACATACATTTAAACCAGAATATACCAGCAATATATAAATAGAATTCAATATATAAATACATATATATATATACAAACAAACATTTAAATATATAGATTCAGACGTAAAAGGGAGCTTATAAGGGTGCACAGAGAAAAGACAGAGGGCAACGGTCACAGCTTGCACTGAGGAAAGTTCTTTCTGGATATATGGAAAAAATCTTCACTGTGAGGTTGGACAAGCACAGGAAGAGGTCACTCTGAGAGGTTGTGGAATCTTCCACCTTGAACATTTTCAAAACTCATCTGGACAAGACTCTCAGCAACCTGATGTAACTCTGAAATTAGCTCTGCTTTGAGCAAGAGGTTAGACAGATGATTCTTCCAAGGTCCCTTCCATACTCAGTTATTCTGTGATCTTGTGTGGGTGGGTTTGTATGTGTATGAGAGATAAAGCAGTGATTGCGTAAAGCTTAGGGCAGAAGATGTAAAACATTGTGTAAAAACCAGTTCACATTTCATCTTTGCATTCCAGAGGTCCTTGTGAAGCCATTTTTCTGAAGCCATATTAAAGCAAATTTAAACTCAGACATACATATTGCAAACCTCTACTCTATAGCTAGAGTGTGATGAGAAGTGTTGCAAAACAGAAATCCTAAACTGGCTTGGAATACATAAATTTTTTAGTCATTTCCTGATCAATATGCTGGCAAACTAAAATCACCATTCTTCAAAAGAAGTGGATTATCTGCAGCTGCAAGATGGAATTTGAACTCTCTCCTTCAAAATGCAACATCCACACATGAGCACACTGGCTCTTGCAACTCCAAGAGAAATATGGTGTCCGCAGCTGGCAGGCAGGAACTGGTTGTCTTGTGCCAGTCCAAATTAGGAGACGAGGATACACATCATTTAAAGCATGTTTTTCTTATTACTTTTTCTGTGTTTTGGCTGGGTTGTTTTTGTTTTTGTTTTCTTTTATTACAGAAAGAATTGGAAATTAAACTCAAGAGAGCTACAAAAGTTATTTTAGAGATGTTACCCTTTCTTTCCACTTGCCTCTCTGGGCCCTTAATGAAATGCATTCAATAAAAAATAGCTTTAATGAATTTGTTCTTCTTCAGTCTCATAGATACTGCTGGAAATGTTGCATGAGCAAAGCCTGCACAAGCAGGTCAAAAACTGAGGAGTTTGATCATGTTCCAGAGAGGCAGAGGAGTCAGAAGGAAGTCAATCTTTGATCCCCAACTCAATATGTAAGAGAATTTAATTGGATTTGCTTCTAATCACACTCTTAATATTTACAATCTTACTCCACAAGGCACCAGGTATTTTTGCTGAGACAAAACATTTTTTAAATTAGCCTAATTTGTAATATCTGTAGCCCAACAGAATAATTTGGGATAGTCTTCCTTCACTGGCTTTACACAGATAATAATTTTAAAATAACATTGTATCTTAAAATTAAAAAGAGAATGGTCATTTCAATCATTTTATTGCTTCAAAACAGAGACAATTTTATGAGAGTTTGTTTTTCTGTGCACTATGGTTGTAATAGAGATGCCAGGTGGCCAGGTAAGATTTGAAGGGAAGCTAGAAGCTACATGGATATCTAAAAGGTGCACAAGGCAATCTTCTTACCCTATTTTGGGAGCTTATGCTTTTTATGGGATTTCCAAATCATCCAAGTTGGTGGGGACCTTGAGAGTTCCCTAATACAACTTCTTGCTAAAAGCAGGATCAGCAGTCCAGACTGGGTTGCTCAAGGCCTTATCCAAAGAAGGCAACTCCACAACTTCTCTGGGAAAACCTCTTCCAGTGTTTATTCATCCGGACAGGGAAAATTATTTTCTTTTATACCTAGCAAGAATATCTCTTGTTGCAGTGCATCACCACTGTCTCCCATTATTCTGCCTGGCATCTCCATAAGGATCCCAACTCCACCTGCTCAGGAGCCTCTTCACAGGTACGGGAAGGAGCTGTTAGGTCTCCCCTAAATCCCCTCTTCTTCAAGGTGAACAAGCCCAGCTCCCTCACAGAATCACAGAATCACAGAATGTCAGAGGTTAGAAGGGACCTCGAAAGATCATTTAGTCCAACCCCCCTGCTAGAGCAGGATCACCTAGAGCAGGTTATACAGGAATGCATTCAGGTGGGTTTTGAATGTCTCCAGAGAAGGAGACTCCACAACCTCTCTGGGCAGCCTGTTCCAGTGCTCTGTCAACCTCACCTTGAAAAAGTTTTTCCTTATATTTACTCCAAACCCCCTATGATCCAGCTTGTACCCATTGCCCCTTGTCCTATCACTGGATGTCACTGAGAAGAGCCTGGTTCTGTCTTCCCAACACTTGCCCTTTACATATTTATGTAACATATATGTTACATAATTGTACATAAATAAATNAGGACCGACCCTTAGGGGACACCACTAACCACAGGCCTCCAACTAGACTCTTCTCAGCCTTCCCTGACAGGACTAGTGCTCCATCCCTCAAATATAGCAGCTCTCCAGTGATCTTGCTCTGGTTTTGGGAGACCCAAAACTGGGCACAATTTATTTTATATCATATTTTGAAAAATTAATGAATTAAGTGTATTTTAAGAATTTAAAGGAGGTAAAGATTGGCTCAGAAATAAAGAGCTGGAAGCTGGTTTGTATATAAATTTATTTATTTTTGAAGTTTAGATGTAAAGCTTGTCAGGATGACTCATTTCTTTCACAAAGTAAAGTTACATCTCTTCTACTGTAAATCTATGAAGACTTATATATTATTGCTGAGACTCTGGTCTTAGGAAAGATCATGACCGGTGTAGAGGAGATGAGTTGACCAGCTATAGGAATATGGAGAAATTTTTTTCAAATTAGACTTCTATATTGTTCATTTTAAGATCTCTCTGTGTTATGTGATGAAGTTAGGCTACTTACAGATCACATCCTATGGAGCCCAATAAAGAACGTAAAGGTTCAATTACTGTATATTGCAAAAGCAGCAGCACTTTGGCTTTAATACAGCCAAAGTGTAGAAGGTAAGATCTTTTATAGTCAGTGAAACCTCTGTGGGGCACAACAATGAATTTTCAGTGATCAGAACTCTAGTTCTATAAAGTAATGTGATTTCTGAACAGCGTGTAGTGAATCATCTCAGTACTGTTCAAGCACATTCATTTGGCTGCTGAGACTTTTGAATAAGCTACGTAAAATATACTTCTTAGATATCCCCACAGCTAAAATTGTTGCTCAGACACTCATCATCTGGTATTTCAATCATTGCCACATCATCTTCTTGGGCCTTGACTAATGCATTCTTTCTATGACCATGTTCATCAAAGGTACTATTGCTCAGATAATTTTCCCAGTTCCTCACTTTGACAAAGTTCCCCCTGGAATGCTCGCAGTGTTCATTAGTGCCCCAGTGCTGCATGATGGACTCACATGGTACCATGCCTACAGTGAGTTCCTCTCTGTTGATTTCAGTGGAACTACAGACACAAAGGTCTACCACATCCTGCAGAACCCATCTCAGTACTTTTCCTTCCCCTACTTTTTAACCTCTCAAGTCCTCTGACTGTTTCTTCTGACTGTAAACCTATTCTGGGCTCTGCAGACTCTGATTTAGCTTCTGAACCACTACATCATTCTTCCCCAAATCTTTAAAGATTTTTTCTTAATCATATCTCAAAGTTACCTTCATTCTTCATGATTTATTGACCACTATGAACAGCTAGCTATGTGCTTGAATTCTCATCCTCCATTAGCTCCATGGTTCTTCTTGTTTTCCTCAGCCTTTGTTTCCTGTTCTCATTCCTTCAGAAGATCACCCAAAGGGGATACTCTGGTGATCCTCATCCACCTTTCAACTGCCTGACAGGGCCTAACTTGTCTCTTCAATGTATCTCTTTTTTCCACCTTTTACCTTCTATCTCTGGGTATTCTTCTCTGAAAACACAAATTTAGATATTATTTCTGTAATGGCAACTAGTCATCACCTGAGACTTACCTGCAGATTTAGCAACCAAAATTTATCTAGCCTATCTAGAAAGAAGATTTTTTCCATGCAGCCTATTTTAAAACATGAATTTTCCATCCATCATAGTGTCAAAGCTACAATCCAGATTCTTATTGCCAATTATCTTGCTTTTTGCAACATTGTATTCTATGAATTGAACTCCAGTTTAGCCTGCTGCCTATCTAGCATTGTATTCTTGACCATTAACTTTAATTGTAATGCTCTTTTACTTGTATGCTTCCACTAATTCTTCCTCATAATAGGAAGCATAAGCTGCTTGTTTTCTCTTTGAAAGCACTTCTTGCCTGTCATACCTCATGCAATACTGAGAGTTTACCTCCAATTGCCACTTGGTCCGGGATACAGGTCTCCATCACTCAAATTCTTGATCTTTCATACAAGTCCTTTCATACTGTCTCGTTAACAGACCATCATGCTTAGAAAAAGCTCTTGATCAATACTTTAAAAAAAAATAAATTATATTCCTTTAAAGTCATCATAGCTGTGTTTCCTATCAAAGTCTCGAAAATGCCACTCCAGCTCAGCCGCCTGCCTGCTACAGACCAACAATGTCTCACTGTCTGCAGATGTTCCCCATCGGCTGTCTCTTGATGAAAATCACATCAAGCAGTCCCAAGAGAGTAGCTATGTCCTGTACTTACATGGCATGATAGGATGCTAGCCCATGGCTAGTGCTGCCAAGTATTACGTGGGCTGCCTGTGGGTGGTCTGTCCTGCCTGGCTTAAACTGGATTTGAAATCTTGGCCAGCCTCTGAACCATTGACTGTAGGCTTCCTCTGCAAAGCTGGCTGCCCCGGCTACTGCATCCCCCATTGTATGTGGGAAAAACTCAGTACTGAGACTTAATCCTGCTCTCAAAGTCTAGAAATTTCACTTGGAGATACTTTCCTCATATTTATTTTACAGGTCTGTGAGATCTTCAAGAGAGCCCAGGATGAAGAAGGGTGACAGGCTACCCTTCCCTAAGAGATGGGAAGATGTCTGAGAACTGTTTCCCCTGAAACCCAGTACTACACTTTGAGAGACCTCAGTCATCTTCAGTGTCAGCAGGGCACCTTTCTGAAAGTCCATTTACACCTTAATATATTTCAGACACATCCAGAAATTGATCTGTATTAGTGCAGAGGTCCTGATATCACTATTACGCAAAGGACTCCAAGATCCATCTCCAGGTAACAGTTGTAGACTCAAAGCCCCATGACTATGAGTTTGTAGACCTGAAAACGGTAAAGGAGGTCAGTTCCTGAAGTCCTCGCAAAGGTGTAGTTAACACCTTGATTTGACTTTCCCTTCCTCTTGCAGTTTGATATCTCTCTCCCTTGCATTGCAGCTTGGGAGGATCTGTATGGTTGTGGTACACTTTTTATTTCTGCATCAGAAAATTGTAGCTGTGTACTCTAAAGTACTGCTAGTGCAAAAAGTCTCAGTCTCAGCTGCCTGTGGCACACAACCTGTCACATGAAGTTAGTGTAGATATGGGTACTACACATCTTGGAGAACTCCAGTTGGCAGTAAACATTCTCCACTAAAATAAATTATGGCCTCTTGCAACAAGTTATCTCTCTCTCTCTCCCCTCCTCCCCCCATCCTGCCTTGGAAAGTTTCACTGTGTAAGTAGATTGAGGGAAATAAAGACCACAAACCACATATATACATGCTTTATTTTTTGCTCTCTTTCCCATAACATCCACTCCAAATCTTCTTGGAGACCGCTGATACTGAGATAGGACTGACCTTGCCTGACTTAGTTCTTATGTCTGTGTTGACAGGTCACATCTCTGTAATTCTTGTATTATTACAACACTGAAAGGTACCAGTGCTCTATGTAGCATAGTGGGATCTCACACACTGTAACCCCATGGTGATAGTTACTGTAAATAAAGATCTTGAACCAGAAGATGTTCTTCTATTTAGTAATGTGACTTTAAAAATTATTTATATTTCATACTAGTGTTTAAACTAGTATAGTATAACTACTGTACAGTAGATAAGTATAAAGAAGGGCAGCTCAATGTCAACAGCACTATCTGAGAACCTGGAAAATTCAGGACCAAGTTTTGACACTCTATTATACATCCCTTTTGATTTCAGGGATATTTAGCCTTTTTATAACTCAGTTTTGCCTTCTGTCTGAAAACTGAGGACTGATGCTTCTTTGCTTCAGACTAATATTATACTGATAAATGCAGTCAAAAGTTCTGAGGTCTCAGGATAGTATGGTAAACACCATACAGTCAGACTTCATTTATCTGTGGTCAGATTGTCCGTGGATGGCCACGGATGAAAAGCCAGCTTGGGTCTAACATGATTTATTAGCTCAGGCACAGCGCCACAGGAACGCTGTTACGCTCTTTCTAGGGCCAGCTCTGCTCTGGAAAGAGTACATCTGCTTTTGTGAGAACCTAGCTGGCTCCATCCCGAGGCAGCTCAGGTATTTCAGCACCACATTCCCACAAGCAGAAGTGGCGGGGGCGGGGGAGGAGGAAAGGAGCAGAAACACCCAGCACAGAGCCAGCCCGGGTCCAGCTGCGTTTATGAGACCTGGCTTTGTGCCCACTGTGCCAGACCCGTGCTGTCCCCCCAGCTTTTGCACCTGCTCCGTAGCGCCTCAGATCCCCTGGGGCTCATTAGGTCAGGCACAACAGGACCAGCACTCCAACCAAGGAGCCATGGTCCTTCTGCATACCTGCAGTGCTGTGAGTGAGGAGCAGAGAAAACAAATAGCTCTGTGGAGTCGGTATAGTTGGTATTATGAGGAATTAACAGGCCCTCCTGCATCAGGGC
This sequence comes from Brachypteracias leptosomus, assembly GCA_013401335.1. Lineage (NCBI taxonomy): Eukaryota > Metazoa > Chordata > Aves > Coraciiformes > Brachypteraciidae > Brachypteracias > Brachypteracias leptosomus. The sequence goes on along the minus strand of VYZX01027618.1, from coordinate 77,713 downwards.
TAAATTCACCTGGAAATTCATGGATGCCCTCTTTTTCATCCTCTCCTATCTGTACCATTGAAGTCTTGGCTTTACCTGCTCTATTATACCTTTGTTAAGTAGAGATGTAGCTAGAAACAGCTAAAAAACACTTACTAAAGTTCTACTTTAGGACGTCAGGAGCCATCTTCCCATGACAATGAAAGTGATGCTTCAAAGAGGCGGCTTTAGAAGGTGCAAGATCAGATTTTAGGAAGCCAGAAGAAGGGGAAAATAAATAGATCAGAGTCTTAAAACCAGGGATGAGAGAAAGAAACAGAGTTAATTATCAAACACCGGTGGAAGAAAAAAAAAGAGACAGAAGAGGAAGAGAAGTGAGAAGAACAAGGTTTCCTCAAGCTATAAGCAGTGCAGGGAAACGAAGAGGAGGCTTGGCGGGGAGAAGGAGAAGCCCGCCGCGGAGGAGCTTCCAGGCAAAAGCCTCAGAGGTGGCGGGGCGGGCGGGCGCTAGGGCCTGGCGGCGGGGGCGGGGCCGGGGCGCCCGGGCCCACAGCACCACCTACGTACNGATGGCCGCGGGGCCGCGCCGCGGAAGGTGGGGGGGGGCGGCTTCACCCCGCCGTGCCCGCGACCTGAGCGCCTGTGGGCGGGGTGCGCCCCTGCGCCGGGATAAATAGCGCTTTCCCCCGGCTGACAGCCCGGCCCGGGGCGCTCGGGGAGCTGAGCGGCAGCGCTGCTCCGCTGCTTGAGGGGAAAAGTTGGGGCTCTCTGTGGCTCCGCTGGGTCCCCGCTGCTGCCGCGATCTGGGGTTTTTGATTTCTCGCTTTTTGTTTCCCGGGGAGAGACGGAGAAGGGGGAGGACCAGGGAAGCCGGGAGCCAAGCTTTCCTCCTTTTTCTCCCTGCAGCGCGGGGGAGATGCTGGAAGCGGCTCTGAGTTTGCAGCGCCCGAGAAGAGGAGCAAGAGGCGTGTGAGCTCCGGCCGGTCACCGCGGCAGCCGCTGCCCCGCCGGCACTCAGCCGCCCCCCTCCTCGCCCGGGGCCACTCGCAGCCCTGCACCCAGCCGGCCCCCGCCGCCCCTCGCTGCCGCCGCAGGAGGCTGCCCACCCCAGCAGCCAAGGATGCAGTTTCGTCTCTTCTCCTTTGCCTTGATCATCCTGAACTGTATGGATTACGGCCACTGCCAAGCCGGCCGCTGGAGACGCAGCAAGAGAGGTGAGCAGCGCGGCGGGCTCGCCCGGGACACCCGCCCGGGGCGGCGAGCAGGAAGAACGCTTGCGGGGCGGGAGGGAGCTTCCAGGTAACTTCCCGCCCGTCCCCTCCCCGTCGGGGAAGGGGAGCTCTCCGGCAGGTGAGGCGCAGCCCCGCTTCCAGCCCGCGGGCTCCGGGCACCGACCCATCCGCGGGGCTTCCCGGTGCCCTGCTGCGGGGGACGCCACACCGAGGAGAGCGGCGTAGACGTGTGCTCCGGTGGGAGCGGCGCGGCTGCTCCGCGACCCTCCTGGGACTGTCGGGGACGTCGAGCAGTAGGTGCGGGCACCCGGCGGTCCGCGGGCACCGCCGCAACGGAGTCCTCCTCCCCTGTGGGAGTGGCAGAGCCAGGGGTCTCGCCAGGAGCCGCCCGCCGCTGCCGGCGGCCACCGCCGGCCCCTGGGCCGGAGCGAGCGGTGGAGGAGGCGGACTTGGCGGCTGTACACCGTCGAGCGGCTTCCAGCAGCCCCAAGTTCGCTCTCAGCCCGTGCGTTTCAGGCTCCCGTGTCCGTGGGGCGGACCTTGAGGCTGCCTTCCGTGGACCGTCCTTAGAGTGACCGTGTTTTGAAGCAGAAAGGTGGCTTCTCCCCTTCCACCCCGCGGCCGCCGGGTCCTCCGGCCCCGCCGTGCCGCTCCCCCGGGACTCGGGCGGCTCAGCCCGCGGGGGAGCCCCGGCGAGGAGCGAACCGCGGCTTCCTCTGCGCCCAGCGGAGCCCTGCCGCCCGCGGCGGCTCTGAGCCCGCGGGTCCTTTTGAAGAAAAAAGAGAGAAACGCTGCGTTAGGGTTTAATCTCTTCTCCTAAAATGTTGGTGTCGGGACTAGGGGAGTTCAGGAGTCGGAGCGGTGAAATGTGCCAGTACAGCACCCATGTGGACGGAAAGGTTACTGCAGCGCTGCCCCAGCTGTCAGGCTTTCTGTGCTTTGGGTTTTTTCTTTTTGGTTGTTTTTTTTTGTGTACACCTTCACTATAAAATGGTTTTATTATCTACGTATACTGAATTACTTTGCTATCCCTTTTCCTGTTATTTTCTTGGCCATGTCTCCCGGTTTCTAAAGTTAGCTGGAAATCAGGTGACTCAGCTCCTGAGAAACTGGTATTTCTGAAAGAATTTCACTTTTAGTGCAAATTATTTGGAAGGGGAGGGAGCTAACATCTCCAGTGGTAAGCCGGTACAAATAGTACTGAAACTGTGAAAGGAAGATAGTTTGCTTTTTCATGTATATGTCAACTTCAGTGTAGGTATAGATAAAATTGTAAAGCAATTTACTTTTGATGGTTTCCAGAATTTAATTTGTGTGTGTGGCTAAAACGATAGCAGTCCTTCAAAGTGACCAGACTATCTGTGCTAACAAAGGGTATACTGTGTCTTTAATTAAATGTGGAACTACTTAGAGTGCTGGCTAGACAGCGGAGGGTGATAGTGGTATTTCTGCTTTACAACAGAGCTTAAGGATTGCATTGTGGGAGTACTGAAGTGAATAGACATCTAACTCCAGTTGTGTGAATTGTACTCCTACAAAAACCTAAGCTGGTTTTAATTGATCTCATGTTCGCTGATTGATCTTGGACCAATTGTTTTGCTTGTTGAACAGTTGGCTTTTCCAAAGGAGATTGGTTTAAATTAGTTTAGTTATTGGATAAATACCATCAGTATTGACAGTTGACTTACTGGCACTGTTTTGTGCTGTCACCTAAGTGTTTTGTTTTGCGCTTTGAAGAATGCAGTCTTTTTCAGTTAATAAATCTAAAGAAGTAAGTATAGCCAGTACTAAGCACTGAAAGCAAAATATAAGAATGTATTCAAATTATAATAGACATTTGCCATGACACATGCAGTCTGAAGTAATGCTTTCATACAGGACCCAAAATTCCAATAATTTCACAATTTTTCCATATCCCATCTGCAAATAATCAAGCATTCACTGTGGGGTACTGGCAGTTAAAATTTCTCTGGCATTCTATTTTGTCTGTTACATGATCTCAGATGCTCCGTAATATCGTTTTCTTAATGAAATAAATTTTTTGGCATAGATGAAGTCTCCTGTGCGGTAGGAATCAATTGCATTCAGTCTGGAATTATGAGTGAATATCATGTGTGGCTGATTTTTTTAAGCAGCTAAATGTACAGTAAACTTTTAAGTATATATGCTTGTATTGGAGTTTGCATGTATTTGTAGCTAATGTAAAATACTCAAGTAAACAAGAGTTTAATAAGTTTGGGGGAACGTTTCCAGATTTCTTCATTCCCCTTCTGCTTTCTACCCTTTCCCAAATGAAGGCGTGCAACATTGCAGTAAGTGTGGAATGAAAAATGAAGGTTTAAAATGTGATTCCTACCTGGCATTGATTTGTTTTCTTAGTCAATGTCGCTTCATTAGAAATTATTCAGTAAATACATTCTAATCAACAGATTCTGCTAAATCCACGGCTGCTCTTAGTTACTTCTGCAGCTCATTAGAATATTGCTTTGCCCAGTTGGCTCAGAGCAGAACCTCACATCCCTCAAAACACCCCAGCAGATTCTCCCTCTGGAAGTCTCTATCCTGAGCATGTAATTATGATTATTTGCCTTTCCTGCAGAAGCTATTCTAAAACATATTTAAGGGTTACATAGATTAAAGGTCAGGGGTGTAATCTCACAGCTGATTTAGCCTAATGTCAAAGCACCTCCTTTGCCTTTCTTGTTTAATTCTAGAACTTGTTTTTTCTCTTCTCCTGGATATCCTTTCATTTCAATAAATTTTTCTTCAGATTTCTCTTTAGTAGTCAGTATATGATGAGCAGCTTCATGTCTTAGCATTTCATTGAATATCACAGGACACATAAAAGATCAGTGGTTTTTCCCTTGTCTTTGAGACATGATAAAAACAACTTTCCCAAAGAGTACCACAAATTGGAATGGGATTATATAGAGATGAGGACTGTCAGGCTGGCTTACTGGGAGGAGTGATGGTATTCTGCAAAAGCATTGATGGAAAAGGATATAGGGTTCATCGTAAACAACTATCAAAAATTAGATGCTTGCAAAATTCCCTGAGGAAAAAAAGTCAATGTGACAGCAGTGCCTGCATTGATGGGAAGATTCAACTGTAATACAGAGAGGGTCTCTGGACTTGGTGAGACCAATGTTGGAATTATAAGAGATGCGAATGGGACATATTCATGCTAGGAAAATGGAAGTTACCTATGCCCAAATCCTCAACAACTCTGGGTGTCAAATACTTGTCTTTCTATTTAGTTCATATCAAAGGAATGCCATAAGGACTGACGTGCCTACCCATCTCCTGGGTGCTTGCACTATTAGATATACATAAAGAAAGGGGCAATATCTGGGGCAAGTAAGCAACAGTGGTGATGACAAAATATCCACAGGTGGGAATAGAAGTGCCTGTGGAAGGGATCTGTTTCTCAGAGCTCCGTATAGCTCTGTGTATGGTGTTCACAGGAGCATATGCATATATGGAGGAACAGAGTGGCTGCCAGCAAAACTGTCAATTAAATCTGTATGATCTTAATGTAACATAGAGATCTTAACCACAAACCAGTTATTAATATAGGAAGCTGTTACACAGATTTTTCAACTAGAAGAAAAAATTGTTCAGATATTGGGGATTGTGATTTAGCCTTCCTAATAAGGTACTTACCTGAGATGGGGATAAACTTGCAACGTGTCTCCATTGGGTTGTGTGGTCAGGCTTTGTGAAAGATTGATGATTTGAGCATTAGGGAAAAGGAGCTTGTGTTGGAAATACTTGATCAAAATAAACACCACATCTGCTTTTATAAGGACTGTACTAATTTCAAAAGAGTAATTTACTATCTCAAAAAAACCTGCCATTGTACTACAAAGAGTATCTTTTAATTGTCCAACAGTATCCAAATATTTTACCTATTCTAACCTCCTCCCTTTGAGCTTGAAACATGCTTTACATTTGGGGGATGGTTAAATTTTTATCTACAGGTTAAGGCTTAAAATCTTGTGAGGAAGCTGTACTTTAAGATATATTTTCCTCAGGTGTCATATTAAATGCTTGTAACAGAATTTGTAAAAGAACTGAGACATATTAACACTTTCTGGAGTAATTTCCCAGGTACTTATGATCAGTTGTAAAGCTTTGGCAGGTAGCTTCTTTTTCTCAGCCCCTTACTACTTAGGATAGTTAGTTATTAAACATTCGTTATATACATATCACTACTACAGCAGTAAGAATATCTTAACACTGTAGCCATTTTAAACTTTTGGCTACTCATGTCCTATTATCTAGTAAGTCTGAGGAAGTTTCTTAAACTAAAATGTCAGCAGAAGTCAAAACTTCCGTGTGAATGACTGAATACTGAACTAATGGTGCAGTGTTATTGAGGATAACTGATGCTCAAGTGGATTGTAAAGATTTCCAGAAGAGATGTTTGAAATGCCAAGAGCATCGTTTAACCATGAAAACAGACGTCTAAGTTAAGGTGCTTGATTCAGTTTTCTGAAGTAGGTTTCTAGTGCTACTGGTGATACTGAACAGATATCCTTCTGGGTCTGGCATGTTCTTGTCCTTCTTGAGCAAGCAGAGGCCAGGCAGGATACCTTAGAGCAGATCATAAGCATCTGACCCCCTTAGGTGTCTTAAGGCCTGTTGTGGTGGAATCAGAAAATGGGGAGCATGTGCTGGCACAGTGTTGCTGTATGTTTGCTTTCCCGTGCCTGTATCCAGCCCCTTAGTTCCTATTACAGGTCACCGGGGCTTCGATTCTGGTCTAGGTGGGTGTGTCTGGTCAGACCTTGATGTCTATGCTTATATGCTTTTGTATTAACACCTGTGGGAAGATTTACACTATGATGAAGAACTTACATTTGTGTGCTTGATAAACTTGGCTTAATTTCATGTTTTTCTTTTTTTGGGGGAAGGTGAGGGGATGTATGTTTTCCACAGCGTGGCTGAAATCTGTTACTAGAGCAACTCAGAATGCATGGCAAATACCAACAGTAGGTTTGTATACTGATATAAGGAAGCTAAGATGATAAAAGCAAGAATGCAGTCTCACGTTTCAACGTGTCATTCACAATATACAGGCCAGCCTAATTACTATGATAAAGTACATTAGCATGGTGTTGTTTAAATAAGGTGCTTTTAATGAAAAATATGACATTATTTAAAAGCTAGAAAGTGAAAGAGGTGTTCACTATTAAAATTCAAGGCATAAAGAAATAAAGAATGTTTTTTTTCTGTCAGCTGTTTCTTTGTTGTGTATTTTTCTTTCTCTTGCTATTTCTGCCTAGAGTCAGACTATCCCATGGAGGTCTGCATTTCATTTCTGATCCTATAGCTATTTTTTAATACTCAAAACTTTAGCTACCCATAGATTAGAGGAGACTATCTAGTCAAACCTGCAGACCATCACAGGCTGCAAACTTTTCCTAGTGCACTGTACATCAAACTCAGAAGCTTATAGCTGACCATAACATCCCTTTCCAAATATGGGTACTCGATTATAAGCTCAAGGGGTGGGATTCATGTGACTACATGTAATTATCTGCAACATGAATGTCTAAATTTTCTTTTATAATTGATGTAATGCTTGTTGGTACAATTTAATGCATCCTACAGTAGGTGCCTGCCTTTAATCAGATAAAGCATACCTCAAACTCAATAAAAATAAAATGACTCGATTACCTCTATCTATAATTGAAGTGTAATTCAGATGTGTACATCTTCCTTCTTAGCCCCTGAAGTAAACTGCAATCAGCCCCAAATGAGAATGGATCTAACACATCCAATCTTCTCACCTATATTAAAGTTATGTGTTGGTGCAGCTCTTTAAGAGATATGGTCCCTGAAAGTTATACTTTCTCTTGTACTAGATATTTATTTAGTTTCCTGTATTTTTTAATGCTAAATTAAATTCCTCAGGCATACCCTCTTTCTTCATCTCAAAGTTTTGTTCAGGCACAGTTGGAGAACCTTCTGTATTTTCTAGGCTCCAAGTATTTGCTAATCCTTTTCTTAGTGAAAAGTGTGACTTCATACGTGCTGGCTGTTGATAATGCACAAATGTAACAGCTTGATCCTTTCATCATGGGCTGCTTTGGATACCAAAATTACGTGCTCCATGGTTTGTATACTTATTGTCTTTGTAGCACTTGTTTAGCAGATGTAATACTTTGGAAAGTGTCAGTTGGGTGCTGCAAAGTCACTTTGTGCATGCAGAGTAAATCTATCACTTTTTGAGATGGCAGTGTTGGGTTTGAAGCCTGTTCTCAAGTGATTTTTGATGTAGAGTGTGGAATAGGCTTGTGGTGTGAGGTTTTGATACTTTATTTCTCACTAACATGTTTTAGGAAGTGAAGTGACAAGTGCCTCTTGCTTTTGAGCATCATCAGGCAGATGCAGAGTTTGGATCATACTGTTATTTCTCCTACCTACATGGTAGCTTTGTCCAGACAGCTCCATACATAAAGACCACTTATTGACCAGGGTTTACTGTTATGCTTGTTGAGCTTTGTATGTCTGTGGTCAGTAAGGTAACTTGTAAGCCTGACTTGAAACTTGGCTGCATCACTCTATTCTCTCTACATCCAGCTGTTCCAGCTCTCACAAGGTTCACCATGAGGTGAACCATCCTGCCCATTTTCACTAATACTTTTTCAAAGCTCTGAGGAGAAATGAAATCAAGAGATCAGAGTGGTGGTCTCTTCAGTGAATGCCCCAGAATGACAGATAGTGGTGCAACAGTGTCAAACACAAGAGGGAAAAGAGTGAAAGAATAAGTCTGACAGACACACCAATGTCACTTTTCCAATGCAATTTCTGCAGTGGAAATGGGATGTGGGAAGGAGGCATTACATAAAATTGGTGTTTGTACATAATCTTCTTTCAAAATATTTAATTAAAATGAAAGTTGATCTTCTGAGCATGGAATGGAGATGACAACTGTAACTCATCTAAAATGGAGTATCACAATACTTTCCTCTGTAGATCTTCCTCTGAGACTACAAGGGTTTGAGACCTTAAAAGTATGTCTTTGGGATTGCTCCATCTTAGCATCTTGATTTTTGAAGCTATGCACATCTCTGACCTTTATCTATCAGACTGTGGTTTATGGAGCAAGTCACACTGCCTCATCCTTGTGTTGGTGCCTGGATACTCTTGAAGGCAACACTCCAATGAATTTATATAGCTTTGCTTTAGTCTTACTCTATTTTGATGCAATTGCTTTTTGCTTGAATGCAAAGTTGTCTCTTCAAATATCTTTTTAGGTAGTAGCATGCGAAAGACTGGTGATTATATTTCCTGACCTTTCCTCTTGTTTATGGACTTGAATGTACAAAGTCTGAAGAGCAAAAGGACATAAAAAAGGAGTAAAACTGTAGTGTTGGGCAGAAATAGATGACTGTTCTGTTTTTTTTAAGGGAAAGCAGAGAAGCAGCTAGTATTTTAAGTACCTTGATTATGTGGTCAAGGGGAGGTTTTTAAGATCCCATCTGTTAAGATTTTGTGAGCAGTGCAAAAAATGTTCATGCTTTTTGTTTCACTGTAGTAGGAGAAATATCTTTTGATAGCAGGCAGTTTGCAAATCTTGGCATCCAGTAATTAATCAGTTATGTATTTCTTTTTGGAATGCCAATTTCAGTGGAGTCAAGTACTTTGTGTACCTGTAAGACTTGGTCCTTTTATGAGGGAATGGAATTTATGCTGTATGCTCTCATTCCTTTTGTTTTTTGTTGTTGTTTTGGTGGGATGTGTGTATACTGTAACAAATAGTATAAGTAAATGCACTTAATTTTTAGAAGAGGTGTGCAGTTCTGTAATTACATTTCAAAATAAACAGTTTTAATAGAATTATGAATGTTATTTGAAGAGAGTAATAGCAAATCTCATGTGTACTTAACAGATTCTAACTATTATGAAAATCTTTCTAGTATGATTTTCTGTTTTGAATAAATAATTTTTGTTCTCTAGGATTAATAAAAGTAAATCTGAAAATAATCCAGAGTATATGGTTTAGGGATCATGAGTCTAAAATTTAGCTTGCAAAAGTTTTGTCTATTTTTTTTGAGAATTCTCCATCTTGATGAAAAACAGATCAAAACATAGATGTAGTGAGAAGGAGGGAGATACCTAAAAGATAAAAGCTGACATCACAAACACTATTTAGGTACTGCCTAAATTGGTGCTTTTTTTAAATCACTGGGCAGTTGCACGAACACTAACTACCAAGTAGATCATATGCAGCAATGAAGACAATGTCTGTGCCTTTTTATATATTGTGAGAAACTTGTACTGCTTTACAGTGCAAAGGGACAACAGTATTTGCATTAGAGAATTGCAGTGGTGCAACAAAATATAAACTTCCTGATCCAGGCATGTTATTTTCTTTTTTGAGTTGAAATGCTGGCTGAAATATGTTACACACAAGTATATACTCTGCACTAATGGATGGTCTTTTCAGCCGTATGGTTGCCACCTTTGAAATACCAAAAAGCCCTCAAACTAGCCACATCACACAAATGGCTGTCATGCTTGCACACATTAATCTGCACATGTATAGCAGTGCTGACAACACCCAGTGCATCCATACTGAAACTTGCTGGGCAAGTTGGAAACCACTGAAACAGCAACTAGATATTACTGATTTGCTCTTGCTTCTTTCCTGAATTAGTAAAAAAACCCAAAACCGAACAAATAAATTGGTAGATATGATATGTTTTTATTATTAACCTACCGATTTACCTAGTGATTCAAAAGACAAGCACATAGAAGCAACTTTTTTTGAATGGGAATTAAAGTGTCATCATCTTTCACTTTATATTGAGAAGGTACTTAATGATCCCAACTGAGGTGAGGCCCTGTTGTGCTGATCCTGCTTAGATAATAACCTCCGAATTAAGGCTGCCAGAGCAGAATCTGTCCTGGATTTCCCTCCATAAGCAGAAATGTTCTTTGGCCTTTCATTAGTTAGTTCAGACCTGGTTTAGATCTCATTTTACACAGCACACACTGATAACTGATGGCCATGGATTCAATTTTGACTTTGCAAGAGTAACTGTAACTCAGTAGGTGTGACTCAAGGTGCATTAGGTTGTGCTCAGAGCACAACAATACAGCAGCTACTTGTTTTTAGCTTACTTAAAGCTATTGCCAATTATTGCAAAATACTTACAAATAGCCTCTAATCTGAGGTGCTTAATTCTCACACAGGGCCCAAACCCAAAGAACATTTTATAGAGAGAGTTTGCCTAGTTCTCTGTCCTCATTGAATTACATGTTTTAATACTTTCACCAGGAGCATTCTGAGGAGTGATTTTACCTTGAAATTTGGTCTCATCTCCTCTCAAAAATGCTCAATCTTCTCTCCCCTACTTTGTTGGATGGTCACTTGTAAGGAAAGTTGACTTTCTGAGGGACATTTGAGGGAAGACACATTTTGGAGTAGGGTTGTTGTGTGCCTTTGCTGTTGTGATGTATTCCTGTGGCAACATATGATGACAGGACAGTTGTTCAACTGAGGCTCCTTTCCTGGGCCATCAAAAATGTACCTGGCTGCATGCACCTTTCTTGGTGATTTTTAAGATGTTCAGCAATATTGATTGCACACGGGCAGATCGCCTGTTTTGTGACTCTGTTGTCTACCTGACATGGTTCGGTGCTAGGAAGTCTGCCTTGCTGGTAAGAGGGTACCTTCAGGAAATCAGAGGTTTAGTTACTCTTTCCACATGTAAAACTTTTGGTGAATACATATATGCATCAATGGCAATGGTAATAGAAAATATATCTGTCTTTTATGTAAATGCCTAGTAGCATTGTAGTGTGAAATGTTAATATTATGTCAGTATGAGAGTTAATAATGGCAGTATCTAATTGAGATGGTGCTTCTAGACAGGTGCTTTGGCTTCCAGCTGTATTTCTCACAGCACTACTGCAGTATGCTGGAGTGCAGCAGCTTCACTGATGCTGAGATGACAGCAGGTCATGGTTTCTCTTTTTACCTAATGGAACTGCAGAATTATAAGTGCTTATCATAACTCTTCTATTTAGTCTTAGATTTTGCTGTCCTGTTGTCCTTGGCCTTCAAATTTTTTTTGAGAATTGAGTTTTAGGAAACATTTGTAGCTGTAGTTGGGAAGTAAAATGAGAAAAATCCCGAACAGTTTTATAATGTTTAAAATAACTATTTTTTTTTCCTTCCTTAAAGCTTACATTGATTCAAGTTTACTGTGGGGTTTTTTTTGTTATTTTCTTAAAATATAGATTGTTGGAAAAACAATTGTTTCAGTGCAACATGTGTGCTGTATAATTGAGAAGCAAATCTTCTGCAAAATCTTAATTTAGATGAACAGAACCTGTAGGCCACCCAGTGCTACACAGTTTGTGTCTCTACTTCTGTACAGATGTGTAGTAGTAAAAATACTACTTTTAAAGGGTTCAAGTTAAGCAAAACTCACACAGGGTAGGAGAGAAAGAGGAGGCACAGAATAACCTTATTAACACTTCAGGACAAAATTGGGTATCTGATCTCCAGTTTTGATTCTCAGACGTGTCCATGTTCAGTGGATGATGTTGCTTCTCTGTGTTGAGGGCATGTACTAATACAAAAAGAAGTATTTTCTCCATTTCAGATAGCAGAGTTCAGCCTCATCTGTACCTCTCTCAAGAAGAAAGTCAACAATTTTCTTGTTGTCTTCCTGTATTTGTGCTGCATATGCTCTGCCCATCTCTTTCACATGATCTCTGCAACCCAATACAGAGACTTCTATATTGTGTCAAAGAGTACAAGAAGAGGAGGATATTATCTGCTCTCTAAAAATGTCTTGTTATTTGCATCTTGTGACAGCAATATTCTGGAAATTGCAGACCTCCCCCCCCTCCCCCCTTCCAGGGGGACCTCAAATGGGCTAGAGATATCAAAAGGTACCTTGTGAAGTTCAACAAAAAATGCAAAGTCCGGTAACTGGGAAAGAACAACCCTATGCATTGATGTGTGCTGGGAGCCACCCAGCAGGAGAGCAGCTTGGTTGAAAAAGGACCTGAGTGGCCTGGTGGACATCAAGTTGAACAAGAGCCAACAATGTGCCCTTGCTGCATGGAAGGCTAATGGTGTTCTGGGCTGCGTTAGAGGGAGTGTTGTCAGCAGGTGATCCTTCTCCTCTAGTCAGCACTGGTGAGGCCACACCCGGAGTACTGTGTCCATCTCTGGGCTCATCAGTACAAGAGATACATGGACATGGAGAGAGTTCAGTGAAGGGCCATAAAGATGATTAAGGAGCATCTCTTCTGTGAGGAAAGGCTGAGAAAGCTGGGACTGTTTAACCTGGAGAAGCATCAAGGAGGATCTCATCAATATAGCTGAAGGGAAGATACGAATTAAACAGAGCCAGGCTCTTTTCAGTGGTGCACAGTAACAGGACAAGAAGCCGTGGATGCAAACTGAAACACAGAGACTTCCCTCTGAACATCTGGAAACACACTTTTACAGTGAGGGTGATGAGCACTGGCAGAGGCTGCCCAGGGAGGCTGTGGAGTCTTCATCCTTGGAGATACTCAAAAGCCATCTGGACATGGTCCTGGACTGCATCTAGGTGGCCCTGCTTGAAAAGGGTGATTGGACCAGATGACCTCTAGAGGTCCCTTCCAACCTTAACCATTCTGTGAAAGGTGGTTTGGAAATGTATCAGCTACCTAGCTTGTGCCTGATTGCTTTTTAGTAATATTCAGCTGTGGAGAGGAAACAGAGTCCATTCCTCTTAGGAATCCTTGGGTTATGTAACTGAATCATATCTAGTTGCAATCATCTTAAGTTTGTTGGAATACTGAGATCAACCCAGAGGAGCTTTCTGGTATTTAGCAGTGACAAAGCACCTCCCAGCTCTCTCACTTCCCCTCAAGACTCCCAGTCTATCAGAAGTCTTACTCCACATCTTAATTCCCTTCTCCCTCCTATTCATGCTTCCATGCAAAAAAAGCTCATGATGCACAGCAGAAATGAAAGGTAAGAGGTGAAATCAAAAGAAAGGTGAAAAACTAAATTTGGGTGATCTGAGCCATTGAAAATTATCATAAAATTAAGGTTTTATATCATGCTAATTTTGCATCATATGAGTTCCTTGCTCCCCCATTTTTTTCCCAAATATTTACAGATACCAAAGAGTGCATTGTGAATATGATTAAGATACTAGATTTAGCTCTGGTCTCACTAATTTTGTTGTAAATCAGGGTAATGTCAATCTGTCTCAGGTATAGGGTCTATTTTTGAAGTAGTACTTGCTACTGTTATCTCATGCAATATTGCTGTCAGATCCTACAGAAAGACTGAAAGTCAGGCATTCTCTTTTTGAGAGCTGTAGTTCACTTTCCTAGTGTTGTATTTGAGAACTCTTTTTGATTACTTTCAGTTCTTTCCATCAGACTCCTGGAAAAACTCTTGCTGCTTCCAACTTTTTTTTTTTCAGTTATTGTAACATTAGCAGAGGCATCAATATGTAGGGTTTTTTCAGCTCTTGGAAAAGGGTTGAAATGTGACTCTATTAAACCTGAATCTGAAGACAGACTTGGTTTCATATTGTTTTCTCTTAATAGCTTTCCAAGCAGCCACTAAGTGAAACTACTGCATATTGAGCCTGGTGTAATATGAGGCTCATTGGGTAAAATAACATTAGTCTGTGCTACTTAAACACACTCTGGAAGGCTTAAGGAGGAGAGGAAGGAAAATATTTGAAGAGATCAACTGAATGTGGTCGAATACAAGTAATGTCACCTGAGAAGGATTAGAATTTGCCAAAGCTTGACCTGAACGAAGACCTCCATTTAGGGCTTGTGTTCCTATGAGATCAGCTGCGGTAGTTTTTCCATGCAGTTTTCTACCAGCAGTCATAGTGAAAGAGTCCAGTGATTTGCTTGGCTTCTGTCTCTCAGCTGCAGTAAAGTTTAAAAAAAAAAAAAAAAAATCAGAAAGATCCCAGTTTAACATTCCTTCTCCTTATTAGCTGCAGCTGGCTTTTTCTAATTACTAAAGTCTTAACATTTTTTTCATCTACATTCTGTTGCTTTTATCCTTGCTGGGAGCTCAGTGTACACACTTTAGCTGATAAACAGCTACATGTGTAGTTCATACACTTAGATGTGGAAAGCTTCAAAAAAATACATGCATTGACACTTTGAAATCCTGAAGACCCAGTGGAGTGGTTTGTAGCAATAGTACTTCATCCACCATGGTCTTGGTTTTCTGATTATGTGGGGTTAGGAAGCCCTGTGGCCTCATTCTTGTTAACATGTCTACTATGACGGTATCTTTGAAAATCACTCTCCTGTTTTGTGCTAAGTGTTTTGGAGCACTCAGGACACTTTCCTGTGCATCTCTCTGAAGTGAGGGGTATCTCTTATAGATGTAGAGTCTGAGTCCTGGGGTTATAGAGGCCTGAGTTCCTCCATAGGTTAAAAGAGAATGAGGATGCTTAGCACTTCTGGGAAAAAAAAGTCACAAGTGGTTTTTTGTTTTTTGTTTTTTTTTTTTCCCTCAACCCTGCTATAGAATTGAGATTGGGTAGAAGAAAATTAAATTGTGCCCACATCATGCAACTAGGTGGATTTTTTACCAAAGCAGGTTGCTATAGCCATTCCTGCTGAACCTGAGGTTTGAACATTGCAGGGTTAAGTAGGAAATACTTTTATATGGAAACAAAAAAAATATGCTTATTAAGATTAGAGTTTTTCAGAGGAACTACTTAATCTCATGCTTCAAAGTTTAGATTTGAGTATCACAAACTGGAAATACTCTTGACGTGGAGATGAATTTGCTTTTGCCAACAAGAGGTTTCTTACACCTTTCTCTAGGGCATTATTGACTGTTGCTGGAGTGAGCAATGCTTTTGCTCAGTATATCAATTCCCATGTAAAATTTTCATTACAGAGTTTGTTTCTAAAGAAAATGCTAATTGATTATAGATTTTTGTGAGGTTCAGCGTAGCATGTGCTTATTCTTAAAAATCCCTCAAGTCATGGTTAAGCCTGGCAGATACATAATGAGAAAAAATACACAATGAAATGCAGTGCTGTGGAGGAATAGCTTGACTCCCAAGAGGCTTGTATTGAAATGATTTAATGTCAGAACTATTTAGTGTTATCCTTCTTCTACAAGTACATCTCACACTGCTAACTTCTGAAATTGTGACTAAGCATTAACCATTTTGTTTAGCCGCAAATGCAGTTGACTTGTCTCTCATCACTGCTTGTTACCATGGTAATTTGTTTCTTGATTTTGTCATTCATGCTTAGTTTGTAACAGAAACACTATTGCCTCTCTCTTTGTAGTAACCATGTAGAGATCCTTATGATATTCTACTATATAGAATAATTTCTCTTTTGTTTATGTATGTTTAGTCAAGGAGAAATCTGATTAGTTGAATGCTCTTGATAGTATTCAAGTACATCCTAGAGCTTTGCGTTTGCTGTTTGATGTTCCATTTTACAGCTTTACTTAAATGCTCTGCAGGGATTGTGGTTTAGTGGTGAGAGCGTGAAATTTGAATCCAAGGTGCCTGGTTCTCTTACCAACAGAGCTGGTCAGTATGTTTAAAACCAGATTCTTCTACCCCACCACCCTCATAATGAATTTTTGCATGTGTGTCTGCAGAGAAGTTTTTTTTCCTTTATTTTTTTTTTTTTTTAAATAAATGTTGAACACTCACAGCTTATCAGGCACTGTAAGTCTTTCTTTCACTTCTGTGCTTCGGTTCCTCTGGTGCAGAGGGTAGTGTTTCATCACAGTGCAGTTTAAGTGATAGCAGTGATTCTCATGGCTATGAGTGTTAATCTCTAGCATGTATATGGTTATTATGAAGGACAATAAGCACATAAATTTGGAGGCAGGAAACTTATTTGACTGAGTACCCACCTGCATATAGAACATTGCATCCATGGCAGTGATCTAAGAGATTTAGAAAGTGCTGTCTCTCTCTGACGTGAAGTCTTATGTATTCTTATATGTCAGAGATGAGACAGCAAAACCTGTGTGACTGCATCACTACTCTCTAGTGTGCAGAAATTACTGCCTTTTTTTTCATTTCAAGATGTGTCTGAAAAACTATTTAAATGGGATTTTATCCTGACATTTTATTAACTTTCAGATACAAAGGATGGAGCTCTTCATATACAAGTAGGTATTTGTAGTAGGCTGACTTAATTATTGTAAGAACAACTTATATATTCATTAAAAAATATGTTTTATTTCATACCAAAATAAGATAATTATACCACCACATTTTGAAAATGACAAGAGTCTTGAGGTACCTCAGACTTGGGCTCTGAAATTGAGATGTTTCAGAGGCCTGTGTTTAGAGGTACTTAGCTGAATACCTTACTGACTTTAACTTACCTGAAAATGGAAACATAGCTTTAAAAATGTAAGGCACTCTCAAAATTAAGAAATGTATATTTCTTATATTAAGAATATTTTTTAAATTATATAGCATATTTTTCTTGGCCTCACCAGACCTGCCATTCTTTTCTTTAATTCCAGAGTCTCTTATTATTCACATTACAAACCTAATCTATGTGGCTTTTAGTTTTTTATGACTTGTCTGTTTTTAAGACTGTATTTGCATTTCCACAGAATAACTAAAAAGAGAATAAAATCGGTAGCTCCTTGCCAAATACCAATTTTAATTTCTGCTTGACATGTGCTATTGCTAAGCTTCCAGAGTCCACAGGTAAACTTAATACATTTTTATTTTTTATCTTCTTTGTAAGGGAATTCTGATTTAGATTTGAAAAAACCATATAGCCGTTAAGTGTCATTCTTCCAGCCAGCCTCTTGTGGTGTAAGTGGATCTGAAATACAGAAGCTACTACATTTAATTCAATTTTAATGGTATTCCTGCAAGATGAGGAGATAAAGCTATATATCTGAACAGCAAATATGCTCCATCTGTTCTAGTGCAAGGTTTTTGAGATTGGTCCATCAGCATTGTTTGATGTCCCAAACTGTGATGCCTTGGGCTGAAAATAGGGAGGATGACAGAAGATTTGGTGGATGTTTTGAGTGTGTTGAGTACATGCAGGATGTAAAGCACAATGCTATTGGGTTTAAAGTGACATCCTGCAGCTAAATGTATATTTGTGTAGTGTGGAAACAGAGTTTGAGTTGTCTTTTCCACACATCTTTCTGTAACTCAGATACATCAATATGTGGTAATATATGCATATTTATAGAGTTACAATTTTCCAATCTGGTGTTTCTCTACTCTTCTTCCTTCTCCATTTCTAATTAGGTTGCTTTTGCTGCAAGTCATGGGCAGCTTTGGCATTATTTTTAGCGTGTATTCTTCCCTCATGGTTTTTCCAAGTGTCTATAAGCTCTTTTGTCTCGCCTTCAAATCTTTCATTTTCTCTGAGCTTATTGTTGACATTTTATTGGAAGTATCACCACCTTCCTGTCCTTCAACTTCAAAAAAACCCCTGTCTTTATTGAAAATGGTGTTATTAGTTCATTTTTGTCTTGGAAGAAAACTTTGTAGTAAGGTTTGAAGTCTTTTAGTAATTTGAGGTTTTTAAGTGTTCTGCAATTGCTACATTCAGTGTTACTAAAGATTTAGAACAGGATGACTGCAGTGATAAGGAGCTGTCTCGGGGTACAGAAGACCTCTTTTCTTTTCCGATTATCAACTTGTGTGACCTTGGTGAAGTTGTTCAGTTCACCTCCTGCCTCCACCTTTCTTCATCTGGAAAACAGGACTACACATTTGCTCCTGTCATAGACTTGTAACAGCACTACAATGGTGAAGACTCTGCACATCTCTTAGAAGAAAAAAAATCTAATTCTGTTATCTAGTTCTGGTTTTGCTTACATTCTGCTACATACCCTTTTTTTTGTTTTGATGTTTATAACTTGGAAGACCTGTTCCTTCGAATTTGGTATTTTCTGCTTTTTAGTGCCTTTTTCCAACATTATTTGGGAAGCTTCTTCATAAACAGCAACATGATGGTCAAAATCTCATACTTGGACTTTAGAGCAGTGTACTTCTATTTAAACTGCTCTGTAAGTTTTTTAGGGCAAAGATATAGGGAGAATTCTGGCCCTGTGAAATGAATGACTTACCTTCTGTGTGTGAGCTGAGTGGAAGGAGAATATCGCCATTGGTTCACAAGTGCCAGGTGAAATGCTGTGGCAATTGGGTATGTCTGTGAACAAACTTTGCTTATCCAGTGACTTTCCTAGATTCTGATAGGACTGTGTTCCTTTGCTTATTTGCCCTGTACTTTCCATGTCTTGCATCGATTATAATGAGGTCTTAGGTACCTCAGAAGGTAGCTGAGGTGAGCTGGAAAACAGGCTGTTTCCAGTACAGAGCCAAGCTTGTTACTAGTGCTCAATAAAATAAAAGAATAGGATTTCCTTTAGGTTTCTGAATTTTATTTACTCAGCATAGTCTTAGCATGTAAACTCTTATAGGCATGAATGAGATTAAGTAACGTATGCTCTTGTTAGTGTTGTTTCAGCCTTGACAATAAACAAACTGTGCCCTTTCCAGCCTCGCAGTAGATAAGTGCTTCATATTTTATTAGAACAATTTGGCTCCTGACATGAACTGTAGGCCCATTAATCCTGTAATATAGTGAATAAGATTGGAAAAATACAGGATGTAAATATGTTTTTCATTATGCACTTTAATACCAACCAGATCTATAGTGTGCATTCTAAAACATGGTAGTCAGAGTGTACTAAGCAACTAGTAAATTGTTGACAAGGCTCATCTGCTATTGGTTTATTTTGGGGCTAAGAGGAAAAAAATCTTTAAGAAATTTCAACTGTTTGGCATTATATGTTGATGCCTATCACATCTTGCTGGACATAGCTTAAATAGATAGGGCCAGTGGCTTTATTACCTTCAGCTCAGTATTCTTCATTGAGTCCAGAAACAAAACAACTTAAAGAATATGTGAAGGGTTCTTCAGTAAGTCTTACAGAAGAAGAAGATTCTTCAATTATGAGAATGGTTACAGTTTTACATTGGGGATAATAAAAATAATTTTAGTCAATGAGGCAATAAATCCCAACCCTTCTATTTTACCACAGTCTTTTAATTTGGGACTGTTTCCATTCCCAAATTTAATCTGAGAGTTACTCAGATCACTTGAGAAGTGGGAAAGAATAAGTTCCTATTGATACCATAGGATGTGCTAAAAGAATCTTAGAAGCAATGATCAGAGAAGGAGTCTCCTTCTCTGGAGACGTTTAAAGCCCACCTACACGTGTTCCTGTGCAACTTGGTTTAGGTGATCCTGCTCCAGCGAGGGGATTAGACTAGATGATCTTTTGAGGTCCCTTCCAATCCCTGACACTTTGTGATTCTCTGATCATAATAGTCTCAGTGGCCATGGGCTCAGTAAAATAGACAGTGTTACTCAGTGGGGAAAATGGTACTCTAAACTCTGGGATTCAGACTGGAAAGTATACTCTTGTGAATAGCCTGTATATCTTATCTGTAGTTCATCTGTGGCAAGCGTGCATATGGAAAGGAAGCTTGAAGACCTTTGAATACTGTTTTAATTTCCCATCCAATATTTTCCTCTTGGGTTGTCAAGGTGCTAGACTTCTGATTGAAATTTTTAAAGGGCAGAAAAGTATCATAGAATTGTTTGGGTTGGAAGGGACTTTTAAAGGTCATCTAGTCAATGCCCCTCAATAAGCAGGGACCTCTTCCACTAGATCAGGTTGCTCAAAGCTCCATCCAACCTGACCTTGAATGTTTACAAGGATGGGGCTTCTATCACCTCTTGGGCAGCCTGTTCAGTGTTTCATCATCCTCATTGTAAAAAATGCCTTTCTTCTATCTAGTCTAAATCTATCCTGTTTTAGTTTAAAACTATTACCCCTTGTCCTATTGCAACAGGTCCTGCTGAAAAGATTGTCCTCATCTTTCTTGTAGCCCCTCTTTAGGTACTGAAAAGCCACAATAAGGTCTCCCTGGAGCCTTCTCTAGGCTGAACAACCCCAACACTCTCAGCCTTTCTTTATGGGAGAGGTGTTCCAGCACTGTGGCCATCTTCATGGCCCTTCTGTGGACTCACTCCAACAGTCTGTCTTATGCTGAGGACTCCAGAGCTGGATGTAGTACTCCATGTGGGGTCTCACCAGAGTAGAGGGAGAGAATTCCCTCCCTTGACCTGCTGTCCACACTTCTTTTGATGTAGCCCAGGATACGATTGGCCCTCTGGGCTGTGAGTGTCAAATGCTGGCTCATGTCCAGCTTTTCATCCAGCAGTACCCTCAAGTCCTTCTCTGCAGGGATGCTCTCAATCCCTTCATCTCCCAGCCTGTATTGGTACTGGAGATTGCTCTGACCCAGGTGCAGGATCCTGCGCTTGGCCTGTTGATCAAAAGCCTTTATTGTGTGTGATGTGTCAAAAGTTTCTGAAGTCTGTAATTTCAGAAATGGACCCTCTGTGTACTGCAGAATTTCATATTTATATTGAAAGCTGTCATATTTTTTATAGTTTCCCTTTCTTCCCCATGTAGGTTGTCCTGAAGATATTTCAGTGTATTGGCTTCCAAGTTAGACGGACTTTCAATATATTTGCATAAGTGAAAGGACAGTCCCTTTGCAAATGAAGGAGGAGACCACCTAGTTAACACTTAATTACTGATTTAAAAATACTGCAAAATTCTGGTATTTCATTAGTGTGTTGCCATATTCCTTCCTTTCTCTTCTTACAAGACAGCATAGCAGAAATTTCAGATCTTAAATAATGGTATTTGTAAGAACAAGTCAAGTTTCATGGCACTGGCAACTGAGCAGTAAAATGAAAGAGATCTTGTAGCCTTTATTCTGCCCCTTTCTTAAGCCTCAGACCTTTCCTTTAGGTCTGTGATCACTATGCTTCCACAGCACAGAGATGCTAATGTGGAAAAAAGAGCAAAGGAACCAGGGTATTTGTAGAAAAGCAAAGAAGTGTTTTGCATTGGTGAGGGGAGGTTAAGCAGAGAAATAGGGGAAAACAACCCAAAACATTTTCATGAAAAGCAGACAAGTTTCATAGAAAGTATCATTTAGTAATATGAAAAATAATTGCCAAACAAGACGTCAATGTAGAAGCTTACAAGCAGCCATAGAAAACAGTACCAAATTCATTGGTATGGGATTTTGGGGTGCAGTTTTTATTGGGTCTGACAAAGTGCATTGTGATGTCTTTGGAATGAGACTTCATGGAAATCCACTAACAGCCTGTGCACAGATTCAGAAAACATTCTTGCATTTGAAGTGGTTTAGCAAAATTCATTTATCCATTAAATCAAGAATTGTGTTTAGGCTGCAGGACCTGATGGCCCACATAATGTGCACTGAGCTCCTAGCAGTCATGTGTAAGCTGTCTAATCACTCTCAGCTGTGTTATAACAAATAATTGGAAACTTAATATCTACCAGCAGTGGTACCTGTATCTGTAACAGTAATACACATTCCTCTTACAATTCCTTAAAAGATGAGGTCCCTCAGAAAAGGTTGCTTAGTTTTCCTTAATTTTTTAGGGTTTTTTTTGGCTACTTTTAAAAGCTGCTGTTACAGCTTGGCTGCCTGTTGTCCATGTTGCATTGTTTTCTTTGAACAAAAGCCAGTCCTTTTTTGGCAAGTGCTTTGCCATTTGCACAACTGTCAGTAGGGAGAGATGCATTTTTGTGCTGATACAATGATGATTTCAAGAGGTCACTGATGCAGTGGAGGATGCTCCATAAACATTCCTGGATATAGAGGTTCTTACTATGAACCATCCACTCTGAATCTGATGGTGTTGTAGAGTGAACACCTCTTTCTTGTCCACTGTGTTGGCTTTCATATTGGTTAAAAGACCAGTAAAGCCTTTTGCAGTAGCATTTAATATTACTCTTTTCTTGCTTTGTGTGTGTGGGATGCAAAAGCAATGAAAAAAAAGTTTCACCCTATGTTCTGTGGGAAGATTGTTTCTGGTTTTGTAATGTTACCTGATCTATTGGAATTTTCCAGGTATTGAACTGAGAAACCCAAATCTGCTCAAATGCATAAGACCTGGGAGAGTACCTTGAAGGTAGGGTTGTGATGGTAGATAATATAGCTGTGCTGTCCTCTTAAAAACATAAAGGATAGAGTGATAGGATGAGGGATAATGGCTTTAAACTAGAGGGGAGATTTAGATTGGAAATTAGAAGGAAATTGTTTACCCTGAGGGCGATAAGACACTGGAAGAGGTTGCCCAAGGCGGGTTGTGGATGCTCCATCCCTGGAGGTGTTCAAAGCGAGGTTGGATGTGACCTTGAGCAACCTGGTCTAGTGGGAGGTGTCCCTGTCATGGCAGGGGGGTTGGAACTAGATGATCTTTGAAGTCCCTTCCAACCCAAACCATTCTATAATTCTGTGATATTTACAGGAAAACTTGTGAATAGTTGAAGCAAACTTCTAATGAAATCTCTTGAAAAGTATCATTACGTACACTTTCATTTTAACTCAAGTATGAAATGAAAAATCTTTTTTTATCCTCAGTGGCTGTATCTGAGCAGATGTAATGATTTTGGCGTTCTATAGTTAGCCCAGTAATTAGCTGATGACTGCTTGGCAAAGAAGCTAACATATGAAGAATAAGGAGTACAGTGACTCATCTGAGAACATTTGCTGTGTGTTTATATTTGATTGTTAATTCTTGATTATATGATTGCTGTATGAAGTATTCAAGGGTTTATAACTATGAAAATGAGATAGTGTAAGAGCTGGTTTTCAAAGGAGAGTCTTTTCTTGGGTTCATGTGGAGATGATCTTTCCCATCCAGAATAAAGCCAAAATAGGAAGATAAAAGTTGCAATACAGTGTTGCTGTAAAGTTGCAAGTGATGATCTGCTTGATTAAGCATTTAGCTGGGACCCTTATAGTCACCTAAGTCTGGCTTCAGATTTGTTTGCAATATTTAACAGGTGTTGATAAGCATTAACTGCCAAAATCTTCCAGTATATGATCAGCTCATCTTGGTCTCCTCCTGAGCTGAACCAAGCCAGCGATGGGCTCAGTGAAACACAGGTCTGCTCAACAAAGAACCTTGCACATCCTCATCTTCATGGCCCTGTGATGCTTAGCGGGCTGAAGGCTGACATGTGAGGAGAACAGTCTTAACTAGATTGTCCATTCTTACCTTCCGTTTTCTTTAAGGGTTCTACTTTTAGTGGCCAGTACGAGTGAGATATTTTATTTGTGGAATATCAGATTCCCTTAGATCTCACGGCAAAAGCTCATGCTTTTTGTGCTAGATGTTATGCTGAATTGAATGTGGTGGTCATATGGATTTGAAAATTTAAAGTTTTCAGTAAGACAAGGGTGTTAGTTCCTGTATTCTTATTTGTCTTTGAGAATTTTTCTTCTTAACTGCATGAGGAGGTTACTAAACCTGGTGGGTTTTGCATTTTAAGTGCATTCTCCAGTGATAAAGGGCTAGGTAAAGACAAATGAGCTTTCCTCTGTTGCTTTCTTTTAGTCTCTGCTGTGAATTTTTGACTGACAATCCATATATGTGTCTGTACATGTGCAATGCAGCTATATTTTTCTAAATACCTCTTAAGCTTTACTTCCTTGCTGTATGTTATTTGGGTAGGATGCTTTGTGAGAAGATAATCACGTGAACCTTGAGCATGGACCCTGGTCCTTGCCTCTTGAGATTTTTTATCATATCCCCTATGAAGTAAGGTATATGCAAGGGATTTTCAAGGCTCATACTGAGCTCCATTGAATTCAGAAGACATGTGTAAGATTGAGGCCTAGTTGCTCTAATTGGGAAGTCCAAAAGAGCATAGTAAAAGGATGCTGCTGGTGTAAGAGGGCAGAATGTGGCACCAAGAGGAGAGAACGGTGGAGAAGGCAGTTTTTATTATGGGAGGGAGATCAGCTGAGTTGATTAGTTTCATGTGTGGGATTCTTTCTGAAAATATTTATTTATAAAATTAAATGTAAATTCCTTATTTGGGAATATTGCGGTTGAGTATGGTTATGCATGTGTGACAGCGGATAGCAATGTGTACATTAAAAAATGAAAGACAAACCATTCAAAAATATCAGGAGATTTACAGGGGAAGCACCTCTTCTTTGACTCTAACAGCAGCTAAACTGTGTGTCCCTGATTTAATTAGTGTCAATGTTATTTGGTTCTCATCCTATTAATCTTCTGTTTGTTAGCTGAAATACAGTTCTTGACATTGTTTCAGTTTTAGGTGCTGCTGACAAAGTTTGTGCATCTTATAAATTGCATGCAATGTGTAGAACTCTTATTAATTGGTGGTGGAAGCTACAATCCATATTTTAAATAAGTAGCATAATACAGCCATTCAGAATTACACCACAAAAAAGAGCTAGGTTTAATGGACTCCATATGTCTGCTTTTAGAACTGGCTGAGTAAAACTTTGCTATACCACATAATGGTAAACCATCAGTGCTATAATGTCTTCGGGGTCTTTTAAGAACCTTCTTTATAGACACTGTTCTGACAAAGATTAATTCATTAATGGATTCATGCCAACAGTATTAGGGTTTATATTGTTACAATAAGCAGGCACTAGTGTTGGTTGCATTGTCCCTTTACATTCCTGAAAACTGAAATGGAATATCCCTGCTCTTGAGGAAAAACTACTTTTGAATAACAAACATCTTTTCAAGTATATCACTTGCATTTTTAAAACAATTGTTTCAGTGCATATCTTAGTTTATCCTCTTTCAGAAGAGAGATTACAAAGAGTAGATTTATACAGAAAAAAATGGATATGGGATGCAGTCTTCCTGCATCAGAGGTAATGTTTTATACAGATATGTTAATAACCAGTTCTTAAAAGTTGTTTCATGGCATTTAAATAAAGCAGCTCTGTTTATGATTTTTAAGAAACTAGTGCTTAGATAGTAATGGGCAGCTAGCCTGGGGCTGCATTATAGAAGCGATCTGACCGCCTGCTCCTCCTTCCCCCTCCCCGAAATAACGCTTACACTTGGGAGTATTTCCAACTCCCCCCGACCTTACATATGTGCTGCCAGGCCTAGCCCCTCTTTTCCTAGTGAAAATCAGATCACTGGATTCTATATCAACAATCCTGTGGGGAGCATGTTAAAGAAATCTGCAGCAATCCCTCCTTTGCTCCCAGGTCTTAGGCACAGGTTGGTGAGGAACGTGCACACCCACCTCTGTCAGAGGATGCGCTGCTTCCTCATTCTGACCTAGCTGGGTCAGCTGCTGCGTGGATTGAAACTGCAGAGCAGCTCTGAGACATCTGCGAGAGAGGGGACAGAAACTATTGATGGACCCTGAGGTGTACCCTAATGAGAACAAGCATCTTTTGGTAGAAAACAAAGGCCATGGCTCTATTAAAAGGCCATAGACAGGAATCAAATCTATTTTTTTCATTATATATTTTAAAATGACTTGTGCTTTTCAGAAGTGTGTGTAAATGTGTGTGTTCAAGTGTGTGAGCACATATAAGGGAATTACTGCATACTGTAAATTCTTACTATGTTCTGTCTAGGTGTTAAATAAAAAGCTTACAAAAAAGCATATAAAAATGGTGCTTTCAAAGATTTTTAAAAAACCTAATAAATTCCAACCTCTCTATAACTTTTGTTCAATTTTTTTTCATATTGAATTATTCATTCCATGAACTGTCTAGATTTGCTTAAAAAAGTAGACTGTCTTTGAAAGGAGCTGTATTGATACTTACAGGTGACCACCTCTAAGTCATATTCAGAGCGGTTAATCCTTCTATTCAAAGGAATAGACCCAGGTTCAGGTGCCTCTCCCACTTCCATAGTACCCAGGGATATTCACACTTCATCTCAGGATTGCTGCTTGTGTCTCAGTGTGGTGGGCTGATCTTGGTTGGCTGCCAGATGCCCATCCAGCCACTCTCTCACTCCTCAACAAGACAAGCAGGGGAAATAAGATGAAAAAGCTCACAGGTCGAGATAAAGACAAGGAGATCACTTTCCAAAGTAAATGTATTTTGGTGTATGGGAGTAACAGCAGTGGGATCTATTTTTAACTCCTAGAGAGATAGAGAAGGCATATGAACCATCCTCTTGAGTGTTTTCACAGCATTACCTCATGAGAATGGAGTAAACCATTTTCCTCACAACTTACTGAAATTGCTGGTACTTCTATAAAGCAAAAAATTTAAAAGTTTTCCATGGTCTGTAAAGTAGTTCATGCATTTCAAGGCTGTTCTAAAAACTGACTGCAAACTTATTTGTCCTTTACAGATTTTTTTTTTTTTCTGTAAGAAGTGAAGAAAGAAATCCCGTTGTTTGCTCTTTCATTTATCACAATAATCCAGGACCTGGGTATTTGAGATCCCCTTCTCCCACTTCCTAAGTGTTGGCAATACCACATTTTGGAAGCTCTGTGTTTGGCATCAGCCCTGTTTTGAATGGGAACTGGAACTAATTAATCTACCAGGGCTCATCCACCCATGCATTTCACCAGAATACCAGATTGCTGCTGTAAGGAAGGGAATGATATAGCTGTGAAAGACGGAAAGGAGAGCCCTCATCTCAGGGCAGTTTATTTCTAAGCCCTTATTTCTGTTTTCTTAAAAGGCTGATAATTAATTTAGTTGCTTGTCAGCCCACATTTTTTGATAAAGAGGTAGTTAATGCAGAAACAAACATCCGTTCGTTATTTCAGATGTTAAGATTTAATACATGCTCGCAGTTACCTTCTGCACATATGTAATACATTCTAGCTTTTTATAAGGCTGTTGGTTACAAATAGCTTTGAAATAACTACCATGCCTTCCAGCTATAAAATCCCATAATAATTATTCATTATATCACCATCATTTTTATTATGCTAAAAGGGACTCCTCCACACCCCCTCCCACAGCAGAATAATGTTGTAGAAGGGATTTCATTTGCCCACATTAATTCAGGATTTCTCAACACAGCAATACAGCTATATCATCTTTGTTTTAGGGGAAACTGAATGGAGTAAGACAGCCGCTCCATGAAACTTCAGTAATTGGATTCATGTTTAAATAACGTGTGGGCAAAAAAGCCCTTCAGCTTCCTAGCTTAATTCTTTTTATTATCTGTGTGTAATCTGAGTAGGTTCTAACTAGAAGTTCTCTAAGAATTAGGCTAGCTGGCTTTATAGCTATAATTTAGGCATAGTTATACATACCTCTGACAATTCCCACTTCCTCTTACATATTCAGAACATAAAAGACAAGGATGTTGAGACGGTAATTTGTTTCTGAAAATGAATTCTTACTCTTTTAACTCCTTTTCCCCCAAATTGTAAAAGTATTTCTGGAGCTTAGGGCCATTTGTGTTGTGTTGTTTTGGTGGGGTTTTTTTGTTCTTTTTTTTACATTTAAGACTCCCAGAAAAAGTCTGATTTTAACTTAATTTTAATGTGGTATATGCTATTATCCAAATACATAAGCATATTTAAGGCTTTAAAATGCACTCATTTAAACTTTTTTGGTTCCAGAGCATATGATTTAGATACTTATGCATTCACTTCTTAAATAAAGTGAAAGCATATTGTGTCATACAAGAATTTTTTTTCTTCATTATCTGATCCTTATGCATTTGAACTTGGGCTTCTGTGACAAAGACACAGTTGTTTGTCTGCTGATTGAATTTAACAAGAAGCTGGTGTTCTCTAAGTAAGAGTGCCTCATTTCCTATAGCATAATACTACAGTAATGCTAAATGCACATATGTACGAAAAAGCATTAAATCCCAGAAAATCCCCTTAAATCTCAAAGCTGGAAATTCAACCACTGAAAGGTAATTGTACTGAAATTTAAGCCAAAAGTAATTTTCTTATGCAGTTAAGTAATTTTAAATGTAATAAATAAACTCTGATAAAAGGGGTCTTTAGAGGCAACTTCATGGAGATGGTATGAGTTCATGTGCATTGAGTCATCATACTTTCCAGCCAAATTCACAGCAAAAAGATATTTTCAAACCTCTTGTGAAATAACAGGCAAAATAACCCTCATTTTACTGCAGATTCTTGATGCTT
>VYZX01027618.1:37866-49405 GCA_013401335.1 Brachypteracias leptosomus | reverse complement strand
CCCCCCCCCCCCTACATATTTACGTAAATGATTTATTTTTGGAGCTGCTGCCTGTAAACAGATACTATTGGCAAACATCTGCCTGCTTGCCCCACGAATGTGGCGCCCTTGCATCATGCAGGTTGTTAGAACAAAGTACAAGAATGTCATAGATTAAAATTTAGAAGAGGGATCCATTTCATTTAGTTTAGCCAGCTGAAGGTTAGATTCAATCTGACCTAGCCATAGGTCAGTGAAACAAAATGGGCATCTCAGTAGGGATGTCCAGCCCACTTAACTTCTAGGTTCTTCTGTAGTCAGTGTGAGAGGATGAGCATCTCCAGAGGGTAATTTATTTTATCCCAAGGGGCTGACCTAGAAGTGAATCCTTAAGGTTTTAGCTGGTGAAGTTAGGTGAGGTGAATTCCATCTCTAGCTTGCTAAATATTGTAGCTTGTTACTAGTGTGTACTTATTTATGACTTGAAAATGATCCAGGATGTCTCTGGTGGGAATTAAGTCATATTTGTTTCAAACTTTAATAAATTCTAATGTACTTGAGCAAAACATTATTTTGAGTTGTGAATTTGTGAAAATACCTTTGTATCAGAATCGCTGAAGGTGGGCTCCAGCTGAGAAAGTTCTGGTAGGGTCTGAAGACTGAAGTTTCAAAGGTTTTTTTAAACGTTGTTCCATTATGGAGTGATAGCAGAAGATATTATGGTATCAAAACACTTGAGATGGAACTTAAAAGGTTTATGACATGTATTTTACATTGTACAACCTGCACAGCTCCTTTCCTGTTCTTCGTTCCTGTATTATAAAAACTTCTACTTCACAGAAGTAGATTGCAGTCAATACATCCTGCAGACCTTTGTATGCCCAAAGCTAACACAGTTCCTATGGGTGACATCTCTGTTTTTACTAATGTCAGTGAGTTGATTGAAATACTTACCAAATAATGAAGCCTGCTTGTCTCCAATTCTGTTAAAGCAGCTTAAAACCTGAAACTTTTTCAGCAGCAGTGTTCGTGGAGACTCTTGCCATGGTATGTTGAGTTTCAGGATTGCCTAGAAAGCATCGTTAGGATGTTTTGCCAAGCTTCTAATCTTGCACAGCAATACTAGCCTCTCCATAGTATTCTGTAGGTTATTGTTTTCTTCTGGTTCCTGTCTAGCTCTGCACAGTTACCATCTTGGGCTGCTTTTTGGTAGGGGCTGTGGAGTGGTGGTTTGGCTCTTAAATTGTTTTGCTTTCTGGCACTGGTGCTTGACTGGCTTCTGCCTTCTGTTTAATTCCCAAATATTTCTTTTTTTTTGCATTGTAGTTACTGATCTTTATCTCTAACACTTATATTTGTGGTAACGTGTTTGTTTTAGAGTTTCCACAGTGTGCTATAATATGTTCTTTGTATTGCCTCATATGTTCACTTACTGACTTGGAGAGCAAAGAGAAAAATGAAAAAAAAACTAAAAAGGAAAAAGTATATGTATTTTTTTTCTAACATTTGTAGTCAACACAAAATACACTGTGGAAAACACAGTTGTTTCAACAAACTCTCAAAGCTGAGACCTGGGTAAAGTTTATAGTTTCAGTGGGACTCAAGGGAACGTGCATTTTCTGCCAATTCTAAAAAGACTTGAAAATGTGTTGAAATCTTATATGTATTGTATTTGTTTTGTCTGTGTAGGCAAGTGCTTCTGTGTGGCCCCTGCTTTTCTTGATATTCTCTACATCTGACCTTGTAGGTGGGTTTTATGTCTCCGGTATCGATCAAAGGGAGTTTGTAAAGTGCTTCTTAAACATACTTTAAGAGTTGGTCTGACTCATGTTTCATGGGTTTGACGGATTTATTGAAAATATGTTCAGCAAATTAATTTTTATTTTTATAAGGAATTTGAATTCAGTTTCTTGAGTGTTAGATTTTTTTTTTCCCTTCCCTACTACAAAAAGTAGAGTTTTCATATGATATTTATGACTTGTTTAACTACAAAACAAAGATTTCCTGTTTTATTCTCTGATTCCTTGTAACTGTAATTTTTCTCATGGTAAAGTTATTAGCCATGCGCAGGTGAAAATACTTGACTGTATGCACCTATACATTAAAGTAGGAATTTTAGAGGGGTATGTATGGTCTTGCAACTTTTAACACCTCATTAGATTATTTCATTTGTGCTTGTCCTTTTTTTTTTTTTCTCTGTAAGTCTTTTTATTACAGTTCAACAAACATATATTATTACTGTTAGACTAGACTCAGGGCAGCTATTTAAGGGTTAGGGTATTCTGCTGTGCTGCTTCAGTTGGCAAGAAGAGAACAAGTACTTGCTTTTTGATGTCATGTGAAAGAACAGTACTTGATCTCTGGGACATGGTCTGACTGATTGATTTATTGTCCCAGGCGTTCATGTTTGGTACCATATAATGTCTAGACTTTCCTATCATTTCACTTTGAAAGTAGCTTTCCATACTCACATTTCCAAACAAATTCAAATTTGTACAGATGTAACTGATTTTAAATATCTAGGCAAATGAGGCTGATTTCAGTACCGTTGAAAGTAAGGAGTATCAATATCCTTACCGTTTTGACTACAGGACAGCTGTTTCCATACAATTGCTTAGTGGGATGCATTAAGCTGGTAATGGATTCCTATCACTACAACTGGAGCTGAGCAAAATTCAACCTCGTGTCTCCATGATGGTGTCTTCTTCAGAAAGGTTCTGTTCTTAGTTTGTGAAAACGTTCTGCACAATAAGTATATGAAGATGGGAGATCTCAGAAGAACATACTTGAAACTGCACCACATTTGTAAGCAGATGTTATTCTGTGGTTTATAAAGATTAACTTTTTTTCCTCCAGCTGTTTGCCAGAATCTTACATTTGAACACTTTATAGATATAGTAAGATGTTAATGCATTATTTTAGCAAAAACCAGTCTGTTCTCTTGCATTTTTCTGCCTAGTGTTGCCAAAAATAGATACTTTTGGATGAGCTTTTTCACTTTTGGATGCATTTTTATTTGTTTGTTTTGACACATGATATTTTGAGATCCCATGTGTCTGCAAGTGCAGCAGCCAGAAGATGAGGCTAATCCTTAGTTAAAGCAGTTCAAAGACTAAACTGATACAGTAATTGCTTTTAGAATCTCCAAACTGCTTTGTTACTAAAATAATATATTTATCTCTCTCACTATTTTAGTAAACACATTTTTATTTAATCATGATTCTATGTGAGAGAGCGGAAATTTGAGGGAGAAGTGATTTGGGGGATTGCAGTAGGAGCTGATGTTAGTCTGGGCTTGTGTCTGCTTTTTTTTTCTTTAGTCATACTGAGTTATGGTCTTTTCTTTTCCTGGAAGAGCAATCCTTTGATAGCAAATAGGGCAGCTGCTCAACTACAGAGATTGAATGTGTGGATAACTTTCCTTTCTGGCATTGTTTTCTGAAGTTTATATTAATTCCTGTTTCTAAGGACAGATACTTCTCACACTTGCTTGTACAGCGGTGTTGAGATGTTCCTACCAGCAGGTGGAGAACAATATTAAAAGGCAAATGGAGTGGATGATCACTTCTGTTCATGAAAGATGATCTTTTCAGGGGGTTACAGAATATGTAACAATTTTTCCTGTTCTAAATCCTATTTCAGCATATCCTGTTAATTTCTGTTGGCTGGACTGTGTATGCAGAAAAGGGCATTTGGAAGGAGATTTCCTGAGCCACAGGAACCTTCGAGGAAAAACAGATGAATGGGCAGAGATGTTATAGCTGCCCAGCAAAATTCCAGTAAAATTGTGCCTGGAAGAGCCTGGCAACTCCCTGCCTTTCCAGCAGAGTGCCACCACGGGAATTTTCTCCCCAGGGATGAAAACCTCCAAGATTTCTCTGAGCCCTGCTAAGTGTGGTCTATCTCTTCGTGTACATCAAACTGATAATTCCTACTGCTATGCAAGAGGAAAGGTTTGGGCTTTGCACATTTGCAATTAAGGATTTTAGCCTTTCAGATCTTGTTCTAATACCTTTATTTTGGTTTCCTATTTTTAGGACTTTACAGGTAATGTACCACAGAAGATCTGATGGTTAGGTTTTTATTTAGCCTAAGGTGGTCTGGTCTTAACCACTGACCATATGAAGTAGATGTCAGTTTTGGCTTTATTCTTGGGAGACGGCAGCAGCAGAAGCTTAGGGCAATCTTGAGCTGTATTTGGAGGGTCTTTTACTCCTGTCTCCTTTCCTTCTCTGATAAACAGCAGCTTGCAGTTCCGCTGACTCTTCTTTCTTCCACAGTTGAAGCAAGCTGCAGCGCTCAGGTTTCTCCCAGGCTGACGCTGCGGGGTGGCAGATGCTCCCAGCCCAGCTGTGCACAAGGCAGCTGGCTGAGCTGTGCTGGCTGGTTTGCCTCCTCCAGGAAAAAAGCACTGGGCTAGATTCAACTTCTTAACTCCCAGCTGGGTTTTACTAGCTAGTGTGCCCCAGCAGCATGCAGAAGTGGCAGCTGACACCTAGGAGGTAAGTGTGGAACTTTGAGGCACCTCTTCAAGTATTGACTGGACTTTCATAGTATGCAGAATTCATCCAATAATCAGCTGTCAATTCTGTGACTGCAATTGGGATAGGTAGGAGTTGAAATCAGCCAGAACTGTGAAGCAGAGTATTAACAAACTCCTTTGCCAGCTTTACCTTGGTGCTTATTTTCTTTTCCCTTTCCCACAAGAGCTTTGTTCTACATCCACTCCTCTGCACACCACCTTCTCCAAGAACCTTTCCTTGAAGCCTGAGGAAGTGGTTTAGCATTGGATACAGACGCACGCACAGACACACACAAGTGTAACATGCCATGGTTAGAAAAGGGGCGTGACTTCCTGCACACAGCGGGATTGGTGGGGGTGGGAATGGCACTGTTGCTAAAATGCAAACAGCAGAAAGGCAATCTCTGAAGTATATAAAGTTCCTATCATTTAAATGACTAAATTAGATGAATGCTGCTAAACATTCCACTGATTCAGTACAGAGTCTAAACGTATAACCTACAGCCTTTTTAACAACCAAACTTTGGCTGCGGAAGCAAAAAGTATGAGGGAATGAGTAGTGAAAGAAGATAATAGGAATAGTTTTAAGCTTCTTACTACTCAACACTAATTGCCATTTTACTGTCAACTAGGAATAAAGATGGGGAACCTAGCTGCAACATGAAGAATTTTTCTTTGTTGACATGTAACCTAGGCTTACTTGTTACTGTATCGCTGCTTCTCCTTCAGTAGGGAACTGAAGTAAAGGCTCAAGTCAAATGCACCCTGGCCAGGAGCAAGGTTGCTTGCAGTAGTTTTTCCTCTGATAAAAGAAGCATGAAAATGGTGTAAATGCAATGGACTAATTTTCCTTGAACTTTCTTTTGAGACATTTCTTGTCTATAATTCTCCTATACCTGTTCTCCTCCTGTAATGCTCTTGGATGCTAATTTCCTTGCAAGCTTGTTGAAATTCCTTCTGTATGCCCTTAATATTCTTATGTGTCCTCAGACCAGCCTAGTTTGTGGCCTTCTGTGGGAAAATGTTGATGTGACCAGCTTCTCTGCTACAGAACATGCTTAATTAGATGCTTGGGCCTGTAAATACTTGAACATCTCATTTCCTAACTAAATTGTTTCTAATTCTCTCAGCACCTAGTTAGAGAGTGTAGGCCTTTCCACAGGGGTCTGTGCCATGCTAGGTGGTTGTACAGGGGCTACACAAGGACCTGGTAAGACAGCATTTGGCTAGAACTTTCCTTTATGAGGAAAGTATAAGCTGATGGTGGTACAACAAAGTTTTCTGATGGACCAGTTGAAGGCCTTAGCGGTTTTTGTCCCTGTAGCAAACTGTAGTGGTACCTGTGCCATCAGCAGGAACAAAAGCATTTGTGTTTAAATGGAAGGAGAAAGGGAGATAGCAGCTTGAACATAATCAGCTGGATGAACCCAGAACAACACCTCTGTTGACTCATTACCAACCACGGCACTTCTTGCTTCTTCACCAGCTACTTATAGGAAAGAAATTCATTCTTGAAAAGAAGTTGCATCGAAACTACCATCTCTTTATCTGAGACCCCTTCTGAGCCTTGTGATGGTGCAGATATCTAAGAGCACAACTTGGACTGGAAGAGTTATGACAAGCCTTTCTTTCTCTCCAAATCACCACATTCTCCGAAAAGACTGACCCAGTAAACATGTATTGTTCTGTATTCTTTTGTAATTGTGTTTTGAATATGATAAACCAAGTTTTAACCTTAGATAACCTTGTGTGCCTACAAAATGTTATTTAGATGTCCACGTTCCTAAAAATAGTATATGAATGAAGCATTCCAAGTGCAAACCGCAGCTTCCTGAGGTAGCAGTGGCTGTAGTGCAGTTTCTAGTTCAAAGATTTTGTTTTATAAGTGATATAACATTGCAGAGTCTACATCCAGTTTTACAGCATTGCTTTGCTGTGTGCTGTTGTGTTCCTTTAATGATACTTGGATGCAAAGCACATGTCATTAATTGACTAATATAACAGAAGATAACTAAGGCCCATGTCCTGTGTTATGTGTGCCCACTCCACTACTTAACAAGGCTGTTTAACCTATATATTTTTTTCTAGCCTGCAATGATCAAAATACTGCCTGCATGTTTTAGTCATTTTAGCACTTACATACTGAAAGTACACTTAGTTTTGCAGAATGTATTTAAGACTGAAAGTTCAGGTTTAGTACTCTGACTCTGGGTACAAATTGTTTCCCTGGTGTCTAAAGCCCTGCTTGCCAAAACAATCTAATTGATAAGAAGGGATCTGACTGGGATTCAGTTGCCAAATGTGTTTAGAAAAGGCATCCTAAATGATAAATAATGATTTCAAGTTCATTTGCCTGGGACAAATCCAAGCACAATATGTGTTATGTTTCAAAATTAATTCAGCAAAAGAAGATGGGGGCAAGTAGAGAAGGAAGAGTGAAATGGTCATTTGGCAATACCAAAGTACTTAATTTTCTTGACAAAGTTCTTAATATTTGAAAACATGTCCATCTTTTGGACAGAATCCATATACTCTCTAATTACTGGCAATAAAACTAAGGATTTAAGAGCTATGAATGTTACAGTTGGAGGAAACTATAAATAAGGCTGGCAAGACTGTTTCCTTAAGGAACCAGAGAATTTGGATAGCTTTTAAAAGGAGATGGTAATTATTTTTCCCATTGAACTTCTGTGTTAATAAAAGCCTGTTCCCCAGTCTTCAACCAGTAAGTTAAGCAGTAAAGTATATCCTAGGTAACTTCTTAATTTGTTTCCAATGTGCTGTTTCAGCTCTAAGGCAATTTATCTAGTAATAGTTATTGTTTCTTCTAATTGTAAATCAAGATTCTTCCATTCTATATCTTATATCCTCTGCTAAGAAGAAGTGTAGAATAATGTATATGGTTAAAAAGTAAGCTTGTTCTAAAATACCACACTGTGTATTTATTTGCATGCCTCTTGCAGTCTGCTTCCAGTCAGCCAGGGAGACTCTGTTAGTGCTGAATACAATAGTAGGAAGATTGTTAGTCATAAAATAAATGTGGGTGCACATAAGTGTTGCCAGTCAGCAGGTCATTACATACAACCAAGTTTGGACCACTGTGGTGGGTTAACCTTGGATGAGCACCAGGTGCCCACCAAGCTGCTCTATCCCCCCCCCTCCCTTTCCTCTTCCTCAGGAGGGCAAAAGAAGGAAAATAAGATGGAAAAAAAACCCTTGTAGGTAAAAACAAAAGCAGTTTAATGCAAACAGAGCAAAGCCAAGCAAGTCCGTGTGTGGAAGTGAAGAAAAACAAAGATTTATTCTCTATTTTCCATCAGCAGACAATGTCTGGCCCCTTCCTGGGAATCAGGGCTCCCATACACATAGCAGTTGCTCTGGAGGACAAAGAAGTGGTCCCCCCTTCCTCCTCCTTTCTCTAGCTTTATAGTTGAGCAGACATTATATGGTATGGAATATCCGTTTGGCCAGTTCAAGTCAGCTGTCCCGGTTGTGTCCCCTCCCAAGATCATACCCACCCCATCCCACTATGGGGAAATGTTGGAAAGAGCCTTGATGCTGTGCAAGCACTGCTCAGCAGTAGTCACAACATGGGTGTGCTATCAACACCCTTCTAGCTCCCAGCACAAAAACACTGCACCATGAGGGCTGCTATGGGGAAAATCAGCTCAGCCAGACCCACTACAACCATCTTGGAGTCACTGCAGAAAACACTGGCATATAAATCCTTAGCCTGGTGGGCTTCCCTGGAGCAGTATTTTGTAGCCAGGAAAGATGCTGTGGAAGCTGAAGCTGGGAGTGGTGTTTGCTGCAGCTCCTGAGCTCAGGGACTCTCACTTCACTGTGATGTTCCAGTGGTGTTGGGACTTTGGCTGCCCCAGTAGCATCCCAGGCACTGTTGGGAGAGTGAACTCAGTGCTGATCACTGGGAACTTCCCTTTAGACCACTAAATAGTACGAAAGGGCATCAATACCTGGGAAGCCCTGGGAATGCTTGTTCCTAAGTGTCTGTGTTCCTGCTCCTGTTCCTGAAATACTTTTGTCAGGTGAGCAGCATCAGAGCTTGCCTTACCTTCAAAATACTTATTCCTACTTTATTCTGCACTGGAATGAAGACTGATTTTGAAACAGGAAGATCTTCTGTGAAGTGGGATTATATTTTCTGTGCATCCCTGCAAATGAGAAGGATGATTTTTGTACCACAGGGTCTTGAATTATTACATAAATTCAGGTAAAGAGTTATATAGTTGGGAAACAGAATACGTTAAAAACCTGTATTTAGAAAGTCATCACACAACTCCTGGCATGGAAGCATAGCATGACATATAAAATTCCCTTCTATTTCATATAATTTTTCTAATCAACTCCCTTTTTCACTGTTGTTATTGAATTGGCAGATTGGTTATTATTTGAGGATCCAAGCATTTTGATGATTTTATTTTACTTTTGATGAGACAAAGTTCATGGCTCTAGTATATAAGCAGTTCATTTTGTGAGTGAGTTTGTGTAACCAGATCATTTTGCATGTGAGTGAGTTTGTCTTTGAGTCAATTTCATCAGAAACTGGTTGTCCCTTGTTAGGACTGTTTGCAGATAAATTGTTTGCTGTAATGTTGTGAAGAGGATGTGTGGTTAAAAGCTACTTCCCAGGTCACAGGTTACGTTTAAGTCAGACTTGTGTTTTTGTGGTTCCTGCTAATATTTCTGGAGTTAGAAACCTGTCAGTGTTTTCATTTGGAGAGGGGAAGATATAACTGTCTATAAAACTCTGTTCCCAGCCAAAGCATGTCACGTGCGGTCGTTGCTGAATAGCAATTGAAGTGTGGCAGCTTTGAAATTAGAGGCACATCAACAAGACTGGGAAATCTGCAGCTTTGGCTGTGCTGGACTCCCAGAAGTCAGGAAATGTACAACAATAGGTGTATGGTGGCTGTTTGTGGTCTGCTTTTATGGGTCACCCTGTGCAGAATCAGGGCTGGCTGGATGAATTTTGTTTGTGTAGATGTCTTTAATGTTAGGTTTTGTTGTGCTCTGGATGTCATTTCACAAATTACACTCTCCATAGATATTTTAACACCTTCTATCCATTTCCTAAATCCTTTGTGCAATTGGTCCTTTTCCTCTGGTTCACCACAACTTTAAGTAGCTCCAGCACACTCTTCCAATTTATGACATCTCCCTGACTCGCCAGCTGGACTCCACACATAGCCTTGGTGCTCCAGGAAGGAAGACTTGGCATCAAGTGAGTCTGGGGTTAATGAAAGCCTGGAGTGGGAAGTTATAAAAATCAGATGGTTATAGTAATTATAAGGGCCTATATGCTGACTTTAATAGCTCCACGGGGAATGGATCACACATCAGTGAGGAGTGTAGGAGGAGAGAACGGGCATAGGAAGGTGCCCTTATATATATATTTATATCCCTCTTCCCTCTCCCCTTTCATTCCATTGTTGCAGGGTATTTTATATATTTTTGCCAGAATCCTAGTCTGACCCGACTGCACTGCATCATCAAACAGCCCCTACAGAAAGCCTGGGGAGAGGGGAAGCTATTTCCAAGATCCAGTCTTCTCCTCTGGCTACAAAGAAATAAATTTCTGATAATCACATGTGATTTTCTTTCCTGCATTTTCCACAGTGATTCTAAATCTACTTTGTCTTCTATCTTGATTAGATACTTATATGATTCATTTTACATTCAGGCAGATGTAAGACAAGTTTTTTTAAAGGAAAAATCCTGGGCTGCATCAAGAGAAGCATGGCCAGCAGGTCAAGGGAGGTGATTCTCCCCCTCTACCCTCGTGAGACCCCACCTGGAGTACTGTGTCCAATTCTGGAGCCCCTATTACAAGAAAGATAGGGACGTGCTGGAACGTGTCCAAAGGAGGGCCACAAGGATGATCAGAGGACTGGAGCACCTCTCCTACGAGGATAGGCTGAGAGAGTTGGGGTTGTTCAGTCTGGGGAAGAGAAGGCTCCAAGGGGACCTTATTGTGGCCTTCCAGTATCTTAAGGGGGCCTACAAGAAAGCTGGGGAGGGACTTTTTAGGATGAAAGGGAGTGGTAGCACTAGGGGGAATGGGTCAAAACTAGAGGAGGGTAGATTCAGATTAGACGTTAGGAAGAAGTTCTTCCCCATGAGGGTGGTGAGACACTGGAACAGTTGCCCAGAGAGGTGGTGGAAGCCCCATCCCTGGAAATTTTGAAGGCCAGGCTGGATGGGGCTCTGGGTAACCTGATCTAGTGGGAGGCGTCCCTGCACATGGCAGGGGAGTGGGAACTAGATGGTCTTTAAGGTCCCTTCCAACCCTGACAATTCTATGATTCTATGAAGACAGCCACAAAGTTAACATCACCTTGTATTTTATTGTGCCCTATGTTCAGAATTAGTCACATGGGCCAGTGCTCCTGCTCTGAAGGAAAGAGGGAGTAGATGGAGGCAGGTCTAGTGTATAGAGCTGACTGTAATCACAAACTTGCCATCGCTGGTTGTCTGCGATGACCAGTGTGGAAGCAGTCATGATAAGCTGGGAGTTTGCAGCTCCACATGGAGTCACTGTATGTACAGGGCTTGGTGCTCCCATCCTTCTCCCTTCATAGAGATTAAACCAGGCCCTTGATCTTAGTGAGTAGAACCATTCTGTCTTGTGCCATGACCTTGAATGTAAGGAGACCCTGATGTTACTTACCGAGCATAAGAGGACACTAAAATTAGAAGCTGCCTATGTTTGGGATCTGGGTGATAGTAATATTAGATGCTGAAAGGGAGTGTTTAGGCAACAGTTACTAGTACTACATTGATACATGGTGATTACTGGTGGTTAACATCAACAGCTCAATGTCCAGATGGAGGAAGGTGACGAGTGGTGTCCCTTAGGGGTCTGTGCTGGGACCGGTGTTGTTTAATATCTTCATTAATGATATTGACTGTGGCATTGAGTGCACCCTCAGCAAGTTTCTGGATGATATCAAGCTGGGGGATGCAGTTGATATGCCAGAGGGATGGGATGCTATCCAGAGGGACCTGGATAGGCTGGAG